>PKRV01000612.1:4307104-4374177 GCA_003709505.1 Hyphantria cunea
AGAAATAATATGACTGATATCGACAAATATCGACCGTACCATCTTTTAAGATAAACTATCGAGTTATTCGTCATGATAACTTCGTTCATAATCGCACTAACAAAACCTTAGGTTTCACCTTAAACCTTAGAGATCACCATTTTTTTTTTTTTGGCGTGGTGGAATGCCTTTACGCACTTCGCTCCCCCCCTGCGGGTACAGGGGGTTCGCTTCGTGTGGGACTCCTGGCTGACACCAGCCAGACTACCCACTAAACCACCACGGTGTGCCACTCTGCGCCTGAGAAGGGAGGGATCCAGGAACCGCTTTCTTACGCCATCCGGACCCCTCCCAACCACTGAAACCACTAGGCCAACCTTGTAGTCTTGATAATGCTTATTTTCAGGTCTGTTAGGTTAGGTATAGGCTACACAATAATCAATATTTCACACAGCAGGTCATCGATAGATTTACGAGGATTTCGTTCAGGTTTGTTCTAAACTATAATTTTAATAACCGATATTTGACGCACGGTCCTAGATAAACGAAGTATGAACAATGGTAGCAGATATTGTCAGTTGATTTTCAATTACTCATGCTTTTCTTCGTTATATCTATTTTTAAACACATTTATTTAGATTACCTTGAACTGCTTCTTTTGATTCGAAAAATATGTAAAACTTTAATATAAATATTAGTTCGTTTACATTATCACAGTTAATCCATTCATTTTGATTATGGAGTTGTACTCATATCATAAAAGAGTCATATGTTTTATATGTTTTGAAGTTTATCATCATCTTCCTAGCCTTTATTATTCCCAAGATTTGGGGTCGGCTACTAGTTCAACCGGTTTTACCTAAATATCAGTTTTCACACGGAGCGACTAGCATCAGACCTCCGCAAATCTTCTGGTGAACTGAACTTGAAGGATGAACTAGTTGTCAGCATATTTGAGGGAACTGACTTCCCAATAACGATTGCCATAGATGTTGATGACTACTGGGACCGACGGCTTAACGTGATCTCCGAGGCACAGGCGGAAAACTCCACCGTCTTCCATATTCCGGGCTGCTATTAAGAAATTCTTGTAAGAAAAACTCAACAGCAGTCCGACCCGGGGATCGAGCCCGAAACCTCTTGATCTGCAGTTATTTACGCTAACCACTAGACTAATGAGGCAGTCCACCATGTTTTAAAGTGTATACTTTTTTAAATATTTCAAAGAACCTTTTCATAAAACTATAAAGAACTGCTGAATGGAATTCTGGGAATGAAATGGAATTTACAAATTGCTACGACTGAATTGCGACTATGCCAGCGACCCTATAGAAAAATTCAATTGCTTTGACATTTCAAATTCCCTCGACGATCACTGTTTTGATAAAACACAGAACTTATTTTCGGTCACAGTGCAATCATATTACTGCTGAAGACACCGAGACTTAATTGAAATAAAATTTAATTTAAGTGTTGTATTTTCTTTGCCAGAGAAAGGCCTATGTCCAGCTGTGGGCTGTAGTGGCTGATGATTAGAAAAAATACAAATATTTCGTGTTAGAATTAACACGCGATCAGGTCAAAATTTTAGGGAACTATATTAATAGAAAAGGATTTCTTCAGAAAATTATGTAAAGTATCCAAAATCCAAAGCATCAAAAATAATTTTGTTATGATTTTTTATTTTACCTTTATGCTACCAGCAGTCAGTATAATTCTGATATTGTATACAATACCTGGGCAATGTATACAACGAATTCCAGGGACGTCCAGGCAATGTATGAAATATTATGTATATTTACTGTCCATTAGATACTTAACCATGGTATTTTATACAACCCTTAGGGATTGTACAGAATACCTACTGGTCCATCGGTTCCATATTACCGGTTGAGCATTAGGCATTGTATAGAATACATACGCAAATTATAAGTCAATAATATTTCATATTATTACTTATAATTTGCGTATGTATTCTGCGTATGTATCTTGCGTATGTATACTATATTGCCTAAGTATTGTTTAGAATATCGATTATACAGATTGTCCTTAAACTTAGGCTATTAATACATATAAGTAAGTAAATAAATGATAACAATAACATTTAACGATAGTTTTATTGATACCGTTCTGAAACTCAAAGATGAACGACGAAGAGAAACCACTAGCATAAGTGAACATGTAATTATCTAGTCTGCTATTGAAACGTAGCGATTAAATAATAAAATCAAATGGTCAGTTTGAATTACATTTTTAAGTTTTCACCTAGTAGTACGGCAACTATTGTCATAAACACAGAGTTGCATGTAAGCCTAATTAAGTGATTTGAAAGCCATATCAATCAATAGCTTACTAAAATAAAGAAAGAAAAATAAAGAAGCAAAATAGAAAATAAAGAAACACAATTCAGTGAAAAAAACAAAATTAATCACGTAGCTACACAATTTCGTGCTTAGTATTGTACTCGTAGCATGTCGTAGCACACGTCGCTGCTTTGGCCGTCTACAAATATAATGTTTTTTCGTAGCTCGGGTAAAAGTACATACTTTACTAATAGAAACTTACAACACGTGTGCGAAACACTAGATCTTTGACCTGAGCAACGGTTTCATAATGTGTGTGAAACTGGACTGTAGGATTTGAAGTTTTGGGTACACGACAGTTGTCTAGTACTGACTTTGGTAGAAGAAACCTTTTTAATTTTTAAACGTAACGTGTGCCTATAGCTATAAAAATGGAATCTTATTTTAGTCAAGTACGCCGTACGTTTCAAAGATTAATATAACTGCAGGATAACTAAAATTTTAACCAAAAAAACCGACTTCAAGAACGCTATCAAATTTAAATGGACACACGCGGGCACCAATTTTTAAATAAAATAGAATCATAAAAAACGGTTCATGAAGTCGAAAGTTCTGAGGTAAAAAACATAACAACATAAGAAATAAATACAATCGAATAGAAAAAGTCCTCCTTTTTTGAAATTATGTGATTATATCCCCGAAAACACTGGAAGTCTTATAAACGTAACGGAGGACTGTAAAAATGATAACTGGAGCATTAACTATAAAAGAAGTAAAATCCTTTTAGTTAATTTATATATTAATACACAAAAAACGGAAACTTGTTACGCTCGAAACGAGTAAGAAATTGCCAACACGACGCTGTCAAGACAAAAGCAAAGAATAGGTTAAATTTTTATTTATCAGATTTCTCTTTGTCCGACATCAAAGTATTATATGAGATACGAAACTGTAGATTTCGAGAGAATGGATTTTTAAGGAACGGATTTCCTTTTATTACAAAGTGATGTTACTTCAACCAAGGATAGATGATTACGGCTGTTTGAGAGTGACAGGCATGCAGGGAATGTTTGCAAGTCGTAAGCAGAGGTACCACGAGCGTGTTTTTTTTATTGCGCGATCTAGAACCAGTAATTAATGGTAGTACAAATCTTGCTCAACAGATGAGTGTGAGTGATAAACCTGGCATGATTTCGGTAAAATATAAACAGTGAAAACCGTTTTCCTTTAATAAGCAGAATAGATTAAACACCCGCACGAATAAATCAAATTACATTTGAACAGAATTGTATGGGGCCTGAAGTATTGGAACGCGTCGCAATTTAATATATGTCTATGGATATTTACGTTTTTTGTTTTGTAAATTAATTTCTACTGTAAATAGAATAATCAACAATGGATAATATAACAGTATATTAGTATGTATATATGTTTTGTTTAATACCTCATTTACATAGAAAGGCCAACGTCCAGCACTGAACTGTTAGAAGTTGTTTATGATAATGATACCGTGGGAGAGCCACACCTCGGCATGCATGCCACAGCGATACAGCCTCACAGAAAACCGGTGTGAAACAGCGCCTGCGCTGTGTTCCACCGAGTGAGTGAGGGTACTGGAAGCCCATAATCCAACCCTTCCCCTCATCCCCCTCCCCATCCCCCAAGGCCGGCAACGCACTTGTGTCGCCTCTGGTGTTGCGGGTGTCCATGGGCGGCGGTAATCGCTTACCGTCAGGCGATACGTCTGCTCGATTGCCCCCTATTCCATAAAAAAAAATTATATATCTGGTGATATTAAATGTTATTAGAAAATAACCGATTTACAAACTATGAGCTTTGGACTAGTTTCTTTTCAAGATTTACTTTAACACATTAACCTGTATTACGACCTGTAAATAGTTAAAACATTTTAATACGTTCGTATGTTATTTCATAATATCATTTGCTAGTCCATTGCTACGCCTTTCTCTATAACGGGTCTATTATTATTCATATATTTTATCTATTTTGGTCTACTATTAATAAGATCAATGAAACCAATTAGGTTGTAAAGAATTAAGCTTCATTAGCCTATCGCCATCAAATACGGCTATAAATAAAAATTTAACTGACCCACTCAACTTCGTCTGCGCCTCTTTTCAAGCATACTCCTGTTTATCTAAGCGTGGTGTTAACTATCCCATCACATTTAAAAGAAATCTGAAAATAGGTTAGATAATTCCAGAGTTCACCGTGAACAACAGCGCTACACGATAATATGCTTACAATCTAAATATGTAAATATGTGTGTTGCACGACTAAGCATTTATTTCCCTTGTTACGTGACCCTGTACAATAGCATCGAATAACAACAATCCGGGTGCAGATATATCGCGATAGTTTTGCGAATATAAAACAAGATGGAGGACTCTATCATTTATTGATCTACATGCAAACTGACAACAGCTGGACAGTTTGGACAGTCCGAGAATAATTTACTCGTACTTCTTTAAATGGATGGACTACGTTAAAGAGCATATGGCTAAGTAAGGAAGTGAGCAGTGAACTGATGAGTGATAAAGGAGAATGGAGGAAGAAAACTTATTCCACCGATCCCAAATAAAGTTGGGAAAAGGATAGGGAGACGATGATGATGACTTCCTTAAGTAAATTAACATAATTAACAACAAATATCATTCTTTGCTATTGTTAAAGATTCTAATGCGGTTTAAACATGATATTCATTGTAAATTACATAGCAATACACAATGACAGAAGAACGGACTACCAATTTTTCACTAAAAGCGAAGTAATACTCATTCTCGTTTAAACCACAACAATGATTGTAAAAATACTTCGATCAATAAGAAACCATTTTAATAGCTATTAACATAGCAAGTAGCAAGTTGATTATAAGCTACTACTCATAGTACGTCGATACTTACGGAGTGTAATCTTCTTGCTGCGTCGTGTATTGACAGTATGTGAGTGATCTTATACTTATCCAACTGGACAGTATCTTTCGAATCCCGGTAGTTGCCCACGTAGAGACCGGGAAGGACCTGCAAAGAAAATAATCGTAATAAATATCGAAACAATAAAACATTCGTTTGAACTGTCTTGTAAAAATACTGAGCATACTCGGTCTCCGTGCGGTAACGGATGAAGAATACGAAGTGTTAGTGACAGTCTTATTCATCCCATGGATGTCTAAAAACGATTAAGGGACAAATTGCGCGAAACTATATCACTGGAAATAGAATGGACACTTGTAATCAAACGTATACCATCCCGTCTGTCCAGCGTGGTATTGTAGGCCAAACCCTCTTTTTTAAAAAGAGACCTATGCCCAGAAGTGCACTGTTAAAGGCTGTTGTTGATAATCCTCGGTTTGGGTTTCGAATAATATTTTATTCATATCAGTTGCAGACGGGGAAATTTATATTTGAATTATTAAAAACCTAACTGAGGACACTTATGTCTAAAACGACGGTTAAGACTTCACGCTTCGGCATGCATGGGCCGGCTCGACTGGAGCGATACCGCGGCCTCACAGAAAACCGGTGTGAAACAGCGCTTGCGCTGTGTTTTATCGAGTGAGTGAGGATACCGGAGGCCCATACCCCATCCCCTCTCCCTATCCTCATTTTCCTCACCATCCCCAAAGGCCGGCAACACACTTGTGGCGGGCGGCAGTAATCGCTTACTAGCAGGCTATATGTACGGTTGATTGCCCGAGATTCCATAAAAAAAAATTGAATAATTTGTAGCCAAACCCTAACTTTGTATTTGTGCCGTCATAATTAAAAGGCACTTACATTTTATTCGGTTGCATTGGAGTGTATTATTATCAAGCAAGGTTCGTCAGTAATCTTTAATTAATAAATACGTGAAGCAAAAACTTTGCACCTATTTTTACGAACGGAGAAGTATGAAATTTTACACAGTTAAAGTTTATATGTATAGGAGGAGGGCAGCAAGCTAAAAAAGAAATTAATTGAACTATAGTCAAATTTCGACCACTAGAATATACAATACTGCTTTAATGTTTTAAATTGCTAGTCAGTTCGCACTTATAAGAAAAGGAGGCCTTATTTCAAAGGCAAGTATTTAATGGTAAAGTACAAAGGTGTAAAAAGGACTGAGAAAGCGAAAAGGGTATAATTATGTTCAAATTATACCTTTATGCCTTAATTATCTCAACTTGAGCGACAGTGAAAAATGCACAGTCATATTTATGTCATGGGAAAACGAGAACAAAGCTAAAACTATAGTAAATTACTAACATGACAGTTAATATTGTGAAATAAAGACACCTAGAAATCCACAACGCCACCTAAATTTAAAATAAGCAGATATATATACTGACAGCTAAATTGGTAAATGGAATTCTTGTATAGATTTTTTCTTAAACACCCAAATTTTAAAAGAAATATTTGCAGAACAGACCTGTGAATCGAAAACGTGATCTCAGCACAACAGTCGCATAAGCTACCACTACGCCACCGGGGCAGATGCAAGTCCAATCAATTTCCTGAATATTTCATCATCCATTTTATTTATTTAATTTGTATTTTTATGTTAGGCCTTGCAAAATGACTCTGGTCTGCCTGATGAAAAGCATAAGCAGAATCCAAGAGTGGTGTTCACCATACTCATTGCGAATGTAGACAATGCAGCATGGTGACCCTCACCATGGCGGTCTAGAGATACTTCTGCAGTCTCGCACTCACCAACGAAACACGACAACACGAACGCTGTTATTTTACGTTTATTTTCTGTTCGGGATATAACGCTGGTAAATATGACATTTCCATTATTATTTTCTAGACAATTTTATTTTCTGTGAGAAAACCACTACATGAAAGACCATAACGAGTTTATCGTTGCAGTTGTTTGAGTGATCATTTTACTAATTAACGTTTAGCAAAGAGAAGACAAATGTATATAATATATATCATTGTGTGCTTGTGGAAATGTCAGTATTCCGTTATTCGTCTTTCTTTCTTGGTATCGTAATTCGGAAGTATGGCTTTAACCCTCTCCTGAAAGGAGACCTGAGCCCTGCAGTGGGACATTATTGGTTGTTGTTGATGATGATCTCCGGAGAAAACATCACTAAGATTCGCCGTAGTGACAGGTCGACTTAGATAACAAGGAAAGTAACATTTACCGCGCAAACCAATATACACGCGGGCGGAGCCGTTGGCAAAAGCTGTTTGTAATGTAAATCATAATCTGAATTCACTAATTATGGAAAGTTTTTTTTTATGGAATAGGGGGCAAACTAGCAAACATATCGCCTGATGTTAAGCGATTACCACCGCCCATGGGCACCCATAACACCAGAGGCATCACAATTGCTTAGCCGGCTTTGGGGGATGGGGAGGGGGATGAGGGGAAAGGTTGGATTATGGGCCTCCGGTATCCTCACTCACTCGATGAAACACAGCGCAGGCGCTGTTTCACACCAGTTTTCTGTGAGGCCGTGGTATCACTCCGGTCGAGCCGGCCCATGCATGCCGAAGCGTGGCTCTCCCACGGAAGTTTAAGTTCAGTACAAATACTTATATATATACAAAATGCATCTATTCCCGAAGGGGTAGGGAGAGTCTTATTAAACACCCACATTTTATCAACTATACTTTATTAAATTTAGTAACACTAAAGATTAATTTAATTAACATAATATGACCACTCTGTTAAGTCATTAAGAAAATATTATAGTTAATTTGATAGTGTTGGTCATGGCACTAAAGTCGATGTCGTGACTAAATAATTCAAGTAAATACTATATATTTCTCACGCCACATAAATTTGCTTACAATCCACTTGTTGGTAAAGCCTTTTCTCATAAAGACAATAACAAAGTATTTTATATAGTCTAATAGGATCTTAAATCGTTGTAAACTGATATCACGCAAACGGCTAAATAAAAGAAAACAAAACAATCGAAAACAACGAAACCTGCCCAGGGCAATAAATTTACCTGAAATCTATCCCCGATACGCCTGCTGCCGCCAAATTTACGGAATAGGCATACCTACGTAGATGCGTCTATACGCATGTAGTGCATCAATTTTGTTTGTCTTAATTTTAGTGTACTGATTTCTGGATAAGTTTTTGAAACTTCAAGGTGCCTGCACGCTTTATAGAAAAATTGTTCTAATAAATAAATATCATGAATCGACAAGATATGACAATAATTTTGAAGATTTGTACTTACATCTTTAAGAATGATATCGATTCTCTATTCTTTTCTTTTCCCTACTCTCTACAACTCACGTCATTCTGAAAGCGATTTCTTCAATGAATATACTCTCGTGACTAAATTTGAAAGAAGAAAAGAATAAGTTAACGTCCTAACTCTCTTAACTTAATATTGAAAGCTTTAAAATAAATGGGCCATCATTTAAAGTAGAATGTTGGTTGAAGGTGTAATGGCTTGCAATTGAGCTGTGGGTCTGAATGAAGAGATTTAAGAAAAAATATATTTTATATTTCATACTTTTAGAAACATTTTGTGCGTTGATACTTTAATTTATTTTATATTAAGATAACTCCCGCATTAGCAATATACAGCCTGTATCGCGGGGGACTTTCGAAACATACATGAAACGGACATAAATGAACCGGTTCAAACAGCATGATGTTAAAAAACCGGTATTTAGTAACCTTAGTTGTTTTTCTCCTAGTGAGTGATACCTCACTCACAGGTCACCTGAGTTCAACTCGACATCTCTAACTCTCGGGGGTGAGGTGCACTCCAATGAGGTCACTGGCTTGTGGCTCTTGCGTTGCAGGTAATTATAGCAGGGGTGGTCACTTTATGACAGCTAACCAGGTAAATTAATGACAAAGAAAATATCGCATGTGCTTAAGTGCTCGGAGGCCCGATGATACAGTAGGTTCTAAACAGGCCGCCATACTGCATTGTTGCATGTTTGGAGTCACAATAATATTGGGTTTTAATTTCAATTCATGGATTCAGACATAACAAACAAAACTTTAGGGAAAGCCATCAATTTTTGAGCACGACTCGACGAATGTGACAGTACCCTTACTTTTTTCCTACCCTTCTTCCTTTCAAAAAAATATCATTCACCAACATGTTCAATAGCAATAATGTAGTTCGTACATTACTAATCGTAGACACAACAACATACTAAATTACTTAGTAAGTAAACATGGCCAAGGCTGAAACTATGCGTGTAATCTATGTAGTGTCAAAAAATGGCTAAAACAAGCAGCTACTTTTATTATGTGATCCATTTATTTTTTGTAGCGAAGTGATAAATATTAAATCTTTAATATCTTTACCGTTCAAAATTGTTGTACGATGAATGCTATTTAGAAAATCAGTGTAGCACAAATTTAAAATGAAACGAGCTTATACTAACTAAACCAAACTGATAACTATTCTTACATCGAGTGACACTTATCCATCTCGTATATTGCGCCCAAAGGTCATTGCACTACAGTTTCAATACTATCTTGGTCGATATTCTTGTCTAATATTGTGTACCAACCAAGACGAATGACAACAATTAATTATTGATAGTAGCCCTTAAGCCTAATGGCATTCTCCCGTATATGTTTAAAATCAATCTGAAGTTCGATTTAGTGATTTATTGTTACAACGGCATTGCAACGGCATTACAACTTTAGGACCCATTATCAAATAAGCTAAATGTTTCAAAAGTAGCACAGGATTGTTTTAACATAATAAGAAATGTTCATAGCCTTGTTGTGTATTAATTTCAAAAGTCAGCGTCCCAACATTATTGGACAAAAGTAACTTTAATGAAATTGCCAAACTCTGTCTTTGATTTTAACTTTTATGTTTTTTCACTCGCGGTGGTGAATCATGCTTCGAATATTCAATGCTTTCAACGCTTTTAACAATGTAGAAACTTACTATTATGGCTTTAGATTTGATAGCTGTTGGATGTATGTTTCTAGTTGAATGCCAAAGATTATTATCCGGAGTATGTGGACTGAGAGACGATTTTACGACCTGCGCATAATTGTACGAAATTTTGTTACACCAACTGGAAAGTTCTATTCAAATAATGATAATAAAAACTACTTTAGCAGTAATATATCATAACTAAGCAGTTAACACAACGCCATTTAGTCCCAAACTAAGTAGAGCTTGTAGTATGAGAACTAGACAATTGATATTAATACATATATACTTTTTTCGTAAATACATATATTTTATACATAGAGGACACCCAAAATCCGAAACAAACTTTTGCAGATCATGACGACATTTGAACCGACCCGAGAATCGACGCCGACACCTCAAGCACAGCAGTCGCATACTTTACCACTGCGCCACCAAGGCAGTCAACAAATAATACGCTATTTATATCTTGACAAAACCTCCTAGGCCTCATAAAATTTTACGAATCAATAAATTTCATTTCACGACAATCAGAGAATCCCTACATTATCCTCTTTCTCATAAAGTATTAAAGCAGGAAAATGATTGACCCTTTAAATAGACACTGTGCCAAAATTTGCATTAGGATGTAAATTAAGCAAAGCATTCGTGAATAATTACCTTGTTTAAAACCAAACGTACTTTACTTTCATTACAAGTAACTGTGAATAACTTGTTCTATTATTTTGCTTCGGAAACTATTACATTACGCAAACGGGGAATAAATTTGACATAAGAACTTGTCCATACTAATATGTGTCGTAACAAAATCAATATATTGAAGAAGTGTTAAGTGAAAGGGAGCATAATCAGTGTGATTGTAAAACATGTACTTTGGCAATATCAAAACTGAATTACATAAAGCGCTATCAGTCTAATAAACCATTTAATTATACATATCAACTGGTTTATATATTACTAGTTGACCCGGCAAAATTCGGATCGCCATATTCATTTACGTGTTTTTTTTAATTACCGAAACCCTTCCTTTAGTAAGACCGTGTTAACTCCGGGCCGCAGTGTATACGACTAAGCGGTCTAAGAAAATACAAAACCTCCGGTTCTCTTGTTCTTTTCTATACTAACTTGACCTGACAATAAGAAACACATAAAAAAAGAATTATCCAATTTGGTGGGGATTAAAAGTTATGCGCGTACATACATATTTGTGATTCGATTTTATTTATATAGACAGATAAATTGTTCGTAAATGGTTTTAACATTGTTGATATTAAAGATACACAGATTAATTATAATCCCAATCATATTCAAAGCACATACCATTCACAGAAGTAGACAGGCACTTGCGGGATCTCCTTAACACTGTTCAAATTTGCCACAAAGGAGCAGGGAACGCTAACAATTTATTCCACGTATAAAGGCTCTAGCACAAAGCCGGGAAAACTGGTATTGCGAAGCCGTTATTGAAGGTGGAACTGTGTCCGCTTTTTAATGCAAACTTTAAAGCCACAAGGAATGGTGGGGTATTAGTTTTCCCTACGCTCCTATTCGTATATGCAACTTAGTATTGATATGTGGTTTATAAAAACTGATGACTATTATACATTTCAAAACGTGGAAACATGATTGGAGCATCCAATCAAAAATTCATATATAATGAGATTAATGTATAGATTAAACAATCAAACCGAAAGTGAGGTTTTTTTTCTTTCTTTTCTTTTTTAAAAAGACAACTCCCGCATTAGGAATATACATTCCTGTGTCGCGGAGATCTTAACAAACATACATGAAATGGACACAAAGTACACCCAGACTTAGAACAACAATTTATGGATCACACAAAGTGTTGTCCCATGTAGGATTTGAACCCACAACACTTGGCGCAGTAGGAAGTGGCGTGGCGACCACTGAAACCACTAGGCCAACCGTGTAGTCAAACAAAGTTAAAACTACCATGTTGAACACTGACATTTGACTTTCTCTTACCGTTAAAAGTTTAACAAAAACAAAGATGGAAAAACGGCGTGTTTATAAAATCGTAATTTTCATATCTTAAAACTGCCGCTAATAGTAGAGAGGTGGTTTATCTTCGACAGGTTCATCAGCAGCATTGGAATCTACAATAGATGTACTGACTTTGATTGTCTTTAGACTTTCGCGAATTTTACACACAGTTTTTGTGGTGGTAGTCACACCTCGCGCATCATGAAGGCGTCGCTAAACTCACATCAGTCTACCCGTGACCCGTTTAAAACGTCGTGATATAAAAATATCTTAACCTTTTAAATAACTTTATCGCGAATAAGTCATACCATACAACAAAAACTACATACTGACCCTTTTTATTTCAATAAAGAGCCTGGCAATAACTAACACAGACTACATAAAATTTATAGAAGAAAAAGTATTAACTTAGTGTTAGATGGTTAGTAATTAATACTTATACAGCAATTCATTACTTTAAAGACCGTAATATTCATCGACTTTTAGGTAAGTACGAATTATAGAGAAGAATTTATATGGGCGAAAGCAAATAATCAAATGTTGTACCAATTATTTACCATGCGTTATTTAATAACAGAGTTAAAAAATATTTTATAATAATTATATATTACATTTTTGTAATAATATTAGCGTTATCACATCCACCAAACCAAGGCCAGACAACATCGATATATATGTACTACCAGACAGTAACAATGAATCATACGCCAGCTATATTTATTACTACTGATAAAACGTAATTAGTCTGTTATGGTTTTACATTGTAAATATAAGAAAAGTAAAGAGAAACTCATTTCGAAAGAGAGGCTTATTTATATATTTATTGTGTACATAAAAAAACATAACAAAAGATGAGTAACAAAAAATTGACGGTCTAATCGCTCACGGCGTTTTCGTAATAAACATGAATACCTACACATACATACGTAGACTTTTATATATATTTTGTAAAATGAAAATCATTCATAGTTCAGATAATAATAAAATATAACATATTAAAGCAGGTTTTTAAAAATAAACAAGGATTTAGCTTTTCGGATGGTCTCCGGCAAGCTGTTCCTAAGTCTTACTGCTAGCACAGTTAAAGATTTGTCGGCAAACTGTATGGAGTGAGTGGCATTTTCAATTTTAAATTCTCCGATGACCTGAGATCCCTGCAATGAATGGATGGGTTTGGAAATGGGTATTGCGCAAGAACTGAATACGTTCTTTAAGATAAGAAGGTCTGTGAGGATGAAACAGAACACTGTATAAAAGAGAAAGTATATTAAAGATATAGTCATAGTTGCGTAATCCTAATATGAATATGATGTAGAGGTTTTGAAGTCACTGAAGTTTATTTAATAGGGCTTCGGTGAGATCGAGACTGACATCTGACTGAACTGACATCGCTACAGTCAAGGATGTTAAGGAAGTTCCGTTGCCTTCACAGAGACCCTGCTGCCGCAAACAGTTTGCGACTAACTTCGAGTTTGCGACTAAGATGTACGATATTTTTAAACTAGATGGGACATTCGTATTGTAAGTACAATCTCCCACCTTTATTACTATGTTTGCTAATAATTATTATATTTTGTTAATTCTGAGACTTTCTCTTCATACATACAGATGAACATTATACTCCTGTTTGAATGTGTCAAGAAAGATTGTTATGTATTAATTACTAAGTAGCTACTACTAATAATTTTAGTAGCATTTTAATGTTTAATATTTATTGTTATCTATAATATCTAGAATACTTTTTTTATATTGCCTTTTTTAAGCTTTGTGTGTTTTGAGAATTATAAAATATATATAGTTTATTAAGCAAAGTAAGTAATTGAGCAGCGATTTGATTCTGGATTTACATTCAATACTTTCTTCAAAAAGGGACCCGTAACTACTTGAATTATTAATGAACAAAGGAATATTTGAAATAGAGAACACTTTGTCCGTCAATACTCTTAACTTCATCGTGGAGAATCTCCTAGGTCAAGACATTACAATGACATAATCGTAGTATTATGTCAAGTCTGAACTTGATGAAATGAATAATATTAAAAAGTGAACGATAAAAACAAAGCAGTAAGGTTCGGTGAGCTTCCGTGACGAGGTCTTAAATATCGCCTTGAAATAAAACAATCTATTTTAAGAAAAAACATATACAAATTTCGAACTAAGTCATTTTTCGATAAATAACCGAGATTATTCAATCAATATCCGCTTACATACAGAATATTTATAACAAACAAGAAGCTGTTATCTTTTTTAAGTCCATTTATCTTATCTTCGCTTACACAAGATTTTGTCAAGTTTCTTTTTGTTAGTGGTGCCGACATACTCCACAAAACTCATTACTTTTATTACAAACGAACGTTTAGGGCTCTCAGTCACGATACGTACTGTGTACATACATTAGTATAAGGAATATCAACGAGGATTTTTCACTATGAAAAACAACACAGAACAGGACCTAATTATTTCTTGTTCTACATGACCATTTATTTTAACATATATTTAGAATTTATATAAAAAAGGGAGGCATAATTAATTTGAAAAAAAACTAAAGAAAGAAAAGTAATTTATTTTAACAAACAAATACACCGGCTACTTTGCCACACCGATTGAGTTGACAAGCGTAAACAGGTTTTATTCAAAATTAGTAAATACGGTATGATGTAGACCTCAATTCAGATAAGAGCCCTGCCAGACAATGGATCGGAAATTATATTTCAACGAAGGGACTCTTTTGAATAATTACATATATCGTCTTGTAAGCTGCATGAAATAAAGAACAAAATCGGCGATGCTTACAATTGCTGCATTGAATTAATCTGCCTAATTTATAAAAGTTGAAGATATAATCAAAAACTGTTAGGTCGATACGTTAAAAGTTGAACGTGTATCGCGGTACGACTTTCATTAGTTTCTCATTTACGAGTTACAATGATAATAAATAAAATAAATAAATATATGTATGACATTTTAACACACAACGCCATCTAAGCAGAGCTTGTACTATGGGTACTAGATAACTGATATTAATACTTATATACTTTTTTTTGTAAATACATACATACATACTATACATAGAAACCACCCAAACTCCGAAACAAATATTTGCAGATCATACAAACATTTTGTCCGACTCAGGAATCGAACCCGAGACCTCTTGCACAGCAGTCGCATTCGCTACCACTGCGCCACAGAGGCAGCCATGTCAAAGAAATGATATTTGTTTTATAGCACTGATCCAATAAAAGTTGTTTCGCGTGACCAACATGGCGTGTTGCACCATATGACACCACTTTTATCGTCCCATCGAGACAGTCTTACTCAAAGTTTTGCTGTTAAAAAGAATATTCCGTCGGTAAACTTCAATAAAGAATATTATGCCAAAGGTAGGTACAAATATATCGTACTTTTGATAATATATAATGCTAGTTAGCGCCTAAAAGTAATGGAAATTAATCAAACTTTGGCGACATGCCAGTAACTAGGCGCTTCTCTATTAATATGTATGGCTTACAGACAGATTTATAGCCTAAAATTATCATAAACACTGCTATAAATACTTATAAAATATGAAATACTTTCCGACTTTAGCTTGTTTACCCAACCGCCAGGTTTATTGAATCCCGTTTTAATCATATTATCTACATTGATGTATAAGATCAGCTCGAGTGGGCTTCTTCATATTTAATCCGTTATTTAAGGATTGGATCAGACGGATTTAGACGTTTCGTATTAAATACGAGAACGCGGCAGTCCCTGCAGGGGTTAGATAAAATGATTTTTTTTCTTTTTATTTTACTTTTGAGCAATTTTTTGTGTAGGAATAATAACTAATCAGAGATTTTAACTAAATAAGACAGCGAACTCCTGAAAAGTTCCTGTTACGAACTTTACCAAGTTTAGGACTGTTAATAACTTAGACCGCACTTGGGTATAATCAGTTAAAACGGAAAGTGTTAAATTATGTAAATATGCAATAAAAAGAGTAAAATAAAATAAAAATGTTGAAATAAAATTATTCTCCCTTACAGTAGCAACATATGTTTAGTAAACTTAACATTTGAACACCGAGTAGCCGTTACGTGAAAAGATCATTGAGTACAACTTTTAGCTTGATATTTGCAATTTAATAGAATTACGCAAATTTATTGGTATAGAAACAAGTGCCATATTTTTATGGGTTGGTAGTAAAATATGCATTATAATTCACTGTATCATAAGTTTGGTAACTTATTGACCACAATAAACGTCGTTTCCCTATATACTTATTTAAATCTATATATAGGCATATAGATACAGACCGAAAAAATTAAGAAACATTAAAAGTAGAACCAAATTCAAGAATGCGTACATAACTTATAAGCAACTAAAGTGGAGATGAACTGGACATATGATAAGAGAAAGGAAGAAAAAATGGATGAGACTAATATCAGAATGGTACCCACTAGACTGCAAAAGAAACAGAGAAATACAAGCTAAGAGATGGGAAGATGATATCAGGAAAATTGTGGGTCCAACATGGACTCGAATGGCAAGGGATAGATGTGAATGGCGATCTTTAGAGCAGGCCTTTGTCGGAAGACAAGTTGAGGAGTAACACCGTTTGCTAAATTATAACAAAACAAAACATAGTAAAACATGAATAATAATAAAAGATAAAACAGTTTATATAGTACATTAGTTAGTACATTTTATTTAGTTTTGATTTTTGTTGTATTGTATGTCATGCTTGTATTATTTTCTTTTCATGTAGGTGCTTGTTTGATTATTTTTGTTTCCAATTTACGTACTTAAATCTTATGTTGGTGTATTGCGTTTGATCTGTGTGTGTCCTTATCTCTGTGCGGCAAATGTCAGGGGCCAGCTGAAAACCAGTGCTGTGCTTCAGTACAGCGTAAACTGAGCTGGTTACCTTTGTTGCACAATGCAATTATTACGTGTTGTTGTCCTAGATTGTATGTTATGCTATGTTGTAGCAAAAATGAATGGTTTAAATGGTTTTAAATGGTTTAAATTTTGCTAATAGTAATAAGTTTTTAGGCATTCATACAAAACTTTTGTTATTTAAAAATAAGATCAACAATAAAAGCTTTTTTTTATTTTTATTTTTTATTATTTATTTATTTATAGGCATATAATGAGGCGCTCATAGCCCAGTTGCATGCCATAGTTGCTTACCCTCGTTGATTAGAAACAATCACCGAGGGTAACCAACTATGGCGTGGTCAGTACCTGGATGGGTACCGCTGTTGGCATGTTACTATGAGCGTCTCTGTGATTCGGAGGTCACGTTAAGCAGTCGGTCCCGGTTGTTATCGTACGATAACAGTCGTAAAGCTTAGTTAACGGCAAGATACCGCACCCCAACCCGCACTTGGCCAGCGTGGGGCCGTATGGCCTTAATCCTCTCCTGAGAGGAGACCCGAGCCCTGCAGTGGGACATTATGGGTTGTTGATGGTGAATGTGCCAACTTGAATAATTTGGTATGACTTTTGAGTAATTTACTGTTAACTTTTGTACTTGGTGTTTTCATATGAGGAATTCACTTTGCGCAAAAACCAAACATGAATTTTGATCAAGCGTTAACAGTTCGTTACGCCAATATATCAAATTGTTAAATAACACAATCTTGATAGAACGAAAACATATACAATACAATTCTTAAATTTATCATTATTTGAAAGATCATAAAGACGGAAAGCAAAATTAAGAATTATTTTTTATTTTGTAATAAAATTCAAGATTAGGAAAACAATAAATCGGGAATTAAAGATGTATTTGTGTGTTTTATTAACTCGATATTATTGTACTAAGTTAATAAAAGTTTTCTAGTAAGTAATTTTGATTAATATAAACAAGGATATAGGTTAATATGTGGGATTTTGGGTACTAAAATGTGATGACCAGGTTATAAACGGTTCCATAAAGATGCAATACTTCTTTTACAGAAGGTTCATTAGTTCAGATCGTAAATCAAGCGGCTTATTACCAAAGTCGGAGTTGCTTACGTCATCGTATTGTCAATGCACTTCGATAGATTAATTTGCTAGTCTATTCGAAATACACTAAGGTGCCAGTTTAACCCCTAATAGCCCCTTATAGTATAGAAAGGGAAACCACAGATTTTAGTTTCACAAGTCTTCGATAGACTTATTTCTTTGTTAAATAGAATTATGTGGTGGATAAATATATAAACACATTTTTTTTCTCAAAAAGACAACTCCTGCATTAGGAATGTATATTCCTGTGTCACGGAGATCTTTACAAACATACATGAAACGGACATAAAGTACTCCCAGACTTAGAACAACAATTTATGGATCACACAAAGTGTTGTCCCATGTAGGATTTGAACCCACAACACTTGGCGCAGTAGGAAGCGTTGTGGCGACCCCTGAAACCACTAGGCCAACCGTGTACTCATGTAGTATAGTCATATAGGCACTCCTAGCCCAGTTGTACTCGGAGATTAGAACCTATCATCGAGAGTAAGCATGACAGCGCGGTCAGTACCTGGATGGGTGCCCGCTGGTGGCATAATACCATGAGCGTCTCTGTGATTCGGGGGTCACGTTAAGCAGTTGGTTTCGGTTGTTATCATAGGATAAAAGTCATGAAGCTTAGTAGGAGGTCTTTGGGCGGCTTGAAAATATCGAACAGCAAGATTACATAACCACAACGTTGACTGCCAGTCCCCAACCTGCACTCGGCCAGCGCGGGGACGTATGGCCTGAACCCTCTCCTGAGAAGAGACCCAAGCCCAGCGGTGGGACATCGTGGTTTTGTTAATGAAAGAGATATATATATATATATATGTATATAAATATATATATAGAACTGGCGAAACTGCCCCTAAAACTCAATAGGTTGAAGGTAGGATATGTTTTTTTACTTTTTTACTACTACTTAAGGGCCGCTTTAAATTTATGGTCTTTTATTTACAGGTGCAGGTATCCATGGAAGATATATTTACTGTGTGTTGAAGGATTGGTAATGCGAAAACCTATTGAACCCATGGATGTCGTAAGAGGCGACTAAAGGATCAAACTACACAGGTAACAAAAGACAACGTCACTGCAAATAGAACTTGTAACAAATACTATACCAACTGTATAGTAGACCAAAGCCTCCTTTCTATGAAGAGGCCTTTACCCATCAATGGACTGTTTAGGCTGTCGATGATGGGCAGAAAAAGTCACTTACCAGCATTCGACCATATAGTGGTTTTCTCCTCTATACCACGGCATATAAAAACTGATGTGTACGCTACTGCAAATGAGTATAATTTTAATTCATATTTTTTCATACTTTAGCAATACTTGATTCCTAACAACTACTTTCTACCACGATAAACATAAAGCAAAAGTAATATATAGGTTACACCCTACAGCACCACTACGGTTTCCGACGAAACTTTCTACCGCATTTAATACTGATTGTTTGCAATTAATGAATATACTCGTTAGAGGGCTTGGTATTCTGAGTAGCAGCCAGTTCAAATTACGGGGATAGGCAACGCATTGCGTGAGTCAGATAAACTTTTAGTATGAAATAAAACTGTATGTGATTAATACTTCTCTAACTACTCTGTACGTTTGTATGTGTGTGCGTGTGTGTGTGTGTGTGTGTGCGTGTGCGTGTGTGTGTGCGTGAGTGTGCGTGTGTGTGAGTGTGCGTGTGCGTGTGTGTGCGTGTGCGTGTGTGTGTGTGCTTGTATGTACGAAAAGCCTCTCTTTCGAAAGGTATGCCTCACCACGCTGAGTAGAAGGATTAATAAAGGGAAGGTCTAGTTTTACTTCTCTCTTAGGATGAATAGGAGTGGTGACACGCCATATTCTGTATCTCTCACCGTACGGCCTGTGTGTGTGTAATAAATTTATATAAATAAACATTAATTACTAAAATGTATGTACGCGCATAACTTCAGATCGACTGCACCAAAATGGATATAATTCTTTGTTTTATGTGTTTGTTATTGTCAAGACAAGGTTTGTGTGGAGGAAAATTAAAGGAAAAGCGAAAAAATGGTGGTATAAAGTTCGCCGGTTCAGCTAGTACCTAATAATATACAAGCTTAGAAAAAATGTTAATATAAATTCTTTATTGTTGTCTCCGACTGAAATTTTGTATATTTTCTTATTTGATTCTATTCGTAGGTATATACCTACACACAACAGAAAATAAAAGTAAGCATTAAGTCGTAGACTCTATGTAAGCTTATGATATATACAACAAAGTGTTGAGCGTCACGCACTTCGCCAAACTTTATTCAAACCAAACACGCAACATCACTTAAATTCTGTTCTATAATTTGTCCTTTATTCACCTTAATACCATTCATGACTTCGTAATAATTCAATGGAAGTAATCTTGTTTAAGAAACTTGTGGTTTTAGATTAAGGGTAAGTTGGTTATTGTTGCGATATGAGAATACTGAGGGATTAGCTAGTATATTAGTTGTTGTGTGTTTACATTTTCCTTTGTGTTAAATTGAGAAAGACTAAAATTGCTGTTCTAGTTATAATATTGTTCCTAGAAGGCGACTGGAACTTGATTTATTTACTACACAGATACATGTTAAATGTTATACTGAACTGAATTAAAGTCGGACAAATGTTTCAATTTTTTTAATGGTATAACGTGCAAACGAGCAGACATATCGCGTGTTGGCAAGCGATTACCATTGCCCGTGGACACCAGCAACATCGAAGTAGTCACAAGTGCGTTGCCGACCGGGGTGGGAAATACGGGGAGGAGTGGGCCTCCGGTATCCTCACTCACTCGGTGAAACACAACGCAAGCAATGTTTAACACTGGTTTTCTGTTAGGTATGTGGCATCAGTCCGGTTGAACCGGTCCTTGCATGTGGAAGCGTGGCTCCCCCACGGTAATTTAAATAATAAACTACAGAATAGTAGAAATGTGTTTTGTTTATGATATTTTTAATACTTTTTGTATTAGCTACGTTTGTTACTAACTAAACAAGCCTCAACAAACCTTGTAATATGTAAAAAATATATAAAAAGCATAGAACAAACCTTTATAAGTTACAACTTTCTGACTTCCACCCATAAAATATAGTACCTAGATGACTGAGCTTTATATTGTTTTCTTTTTTGGTAAAATTTCTAAAAATAATTCCTGTTTTTCGATTTATCGTCCTCGAAATCCCTGCATAGTAACTTTTATGAATATCAGAATATTGTATATATACGGAAAATAATAAGATATTAGGTCAAACATCAAAATCAAGAACTTTTCACAAAATTATCAATCCTTAAACAAATATGTTTTTTTTTAACAAAACCGTACACACTCTGTCAAGTGGCGTGCAACTGATGGAGGGAGAGGACGTGGACTTCTATAGGCTGATGATGATCACGATGACGATACACACTCAAATATACATTAATAAAAAAAATCCACAGCTCTAAAATTGATGTATATTGAAATATAACGAATACAATAATTCTCTAATTTTACTTATCGAAACTTGTCTTCCTTCTATTTTGTAAAATAGATGTCACACCGATTCTTAGATAAAATATTTCGTTCGTAGACTTACCTCCTTATTCATGTTTTACCAAAACATATGCTATCTCTGTACTGCAGTCTAGCTGAAATATAGAATGAACAGAAGTATAGAATGAATAAATTATCCTTAAAAAATCAACGTCCTTTACTGTTTACCGCTTAAGACAAAAACTAGTAAATTTTGTACCAGTCACTAGCCGAATAAACCCATTCACTCGGCTAGTGACCGAGTTTTATAACAGAACGATAAATATCGCTATTAGTGAGTACCACTTAAATATTCAAATAAACCAACTTCAGCATAAATAAACCCACTAAGTTCAAGCCACACACAGAGTGTAAGGTTCCGTAGTTCATTATAGTCTAAGAGCCGGTGAAGATCGATATTTACACAAATCTGATTTTTTTTCATTTTATTAATTAATGAACACATATAAATAACCTTTATTTTGCTACCAATTTTAATTATTAGCTCGGCGTATTAACCTGTACTGATTTACCTGTTCATACCTGTTGCCAGGAAGCTATATAGAAATAAGTAAGCAAGCCTATTAAGGCACATTCTCGATATGGAAAATTAACATTTGGGACTTATTTCAGTTGGTTATCAATTGAGTGACAGGGATGAAAAAACGTGTTAAAAATTAATTTAATTTTGAAATTAGTCAGGACAGTTTTTCGGTAGGCAAGTCATCATAGATGTGTTAATTAATTAATACAATAAAATGTATGGGTTAAGTTTATCTTCACCGGCTCTAGTACAGTTATTATTATTATTCTAAACAATAACCGACTTTATCTGAGCAATGTTAAAACGGTTTTGTGGTTTGTACGAAATTTTCTTAAGGTACATTTTATCAATGGAGTAACTTTATTGTTAAAATAATCACTTAAGTTATTCGTGATACTTTTGTTTTAAAATTATTCATGTTCTGTTTACTACAATCACATTTATTTCTCATTTTTTAAGCTAACGGTTTAGTTTAGGCTCTAGTGTCTGTATGAAAGTCCAGTAATCGGTCGGGATTACTAAAACATATCTCTTAGCCTTTGCTTAAAACATGGTACAGCTAGTTATATTTATAAATATCTTAGTAAGTAGGTAGACATATATACGCCTATAGAGTTTTAAAGATAATAGTTGTGGTAAAAAGTATATGAATATAACTATGAAATGAGTTTATTCTAGAACCTACCTGTATTTTAGTAAAAAAAAAGAAGTTTCTACGTGAATAAAGGCTACGTTTACGCTACAAATTCAAAAGTAACTCTGTCTGTCTATCACGCTTTCGCGGCTAAGCCATTACACCGATTTAAATGAAATTTAGAATGGAGCTACTTTGGTTCTTGAGGAATGATAGAGGCTACTTTTAACCGCAATAACCGAGATGTACGCGGACATACTTCCCTTCTGTGAGAAAAAATATTTACTCCGGCAAGGATAGAAGCCTCACGACAGTCGACTTATGATCTGGAGTATTGATTCTAGGCCCATTGCCAATTTTACGAGCCATAGATATGTGTTTTACATATGACCTCTGCTTTCATGCCTCTTTTATAGCCAAAGAACTTTCCCTTTTTCTAGGTTTATCTTATAAAAAATATTCAAAATTTTACGTGTTTCATGTTTATTACTCAGTTCTAATATAATTTTTGCAAGGTTTTATGATCTTTCTCAATAATAAACAGGAAGTTTCTATTTGAATTAATTATTTAAATCTTATATATAAAATTCTCGTATCGTGGTGTTTGTTACCAAACTCCTTCGTAACGGCTTTACCGTATTTTATAAAATATTGTGTGGGTATTGGGTAGGTCTGAGAATCCAACATCTATTTTTCATACCCCTAAATGGTAAGGGTGACCCACCCCTAGATTACTTTAATTTAATGGCAAAACGTTTACCGGACATTACGGACATCTAACACACAATGCCAAATTAAGCAGAACTTGTATAATGGGTACTAGACAACTGAAACCTTCGGAATTCGCAGGAAATAAATTCGATTAATTATTCGTCAAAGTAATAAAATGGACGTCTTCGGAAGCAAGTTTTAGTCTCGATCTAAATAAGAATTATGTAAATGGGCTATTATAGCTTGAGGCGCCCATAGCCCCGTTGCACTCGGTGATTAGAAAAAATCACCGAGGGTATGCAACGACGACGCGCTCAGTACCTGGATGGGTAAACGCTGGTGGCATGTTACCATGAGCGTCTCCGTGATTCGGAGGTCACATTAAGCAGTCGGTCCCGGTTGTTATCATACGATAAGTCGTGAAGCTTAGTTGGAGGCCTTCGGGCGGCTAAAAAACATCCAACGGCAATATACGTAGCAACAACGTATTCTTGCCAGTCTCCAACCCGCACTTGGCGAGCGTTGGGATGTATGGCCTTAACCCTCTCCTGACAGGAGACCCAGCAGTGGGACATTATGGGTTGTGATGATTGATGAAGTGGGCTAAGAGATGCCGGTAAAATAGGGAATGAAGAACTTGCTATGTATTGAACTTGTTTGTACGTTACTACTGTTCATCTATATTTATTATTTTCAATCAAGTTATAAACATCAGTTAAACAATCTTCCTATTTAATAACAAATAGACCTACTATAATGTTCAACTTGTCTGTTTTAGTAAAATATATAGATTTATTAAACAGTAATATTTCGATATCAATTATATCTGTAAACATTTTTGTAAATGACTTATTAAGATTTATTTTTTAATTTTTAGCTTGTTTCCACCAACTATAACGAAACACAACATAGATAAAGTGCGCTTCCGACGCTACGGCTACGAGGTACGACTGCTACGAGTCTACGTTGACCTTACGTAACATTCACGGCTTGCATAGCATTTCGATCTTCTAAACCTTTAATAAAGAATTTAAATCACATAAGGGCTCATTATGATAATTGCTTACCTTGTTCATTCCATTACCCATTGTATTAGATTGTACAAACTATTCAGACCAACGAAATTATTGTCGTCATTTTAGTAACAACTAACAATTAACACACAACTCGATAGAAAATATTTTTAAAAATCAACGGCATTTTATTGTCACATTTAACTGTCAAATTATCAACACGAGCACGTCACTATGACTACATTGTTGACGCCGGTGCGCCATGCGATATCGATGTTGCCATCTAAAATCAGTTACATAAAAAAGTCGAATGGGATAATCAGGATGAGCACGGGTCGTTTTAATCTGTGAGTTGGCAAACGTCGTAAGTTTTAATCGTGATCTGTTTTATCGATCGTTTTCTTTCAAGTAAGTCGCGATGTGTGGATACAGTGAAGTCGTATGAAAACAATATAGGAGCGCGCGTGCAGTATCACAGGCTCGCGGCGCGCTACTGCCGCGTCGACCGCTTGCAAGCTCGGTCGGCGTCACTGCGTCTATAAAATCCGCATAGTGACGTTTACATTGTCAATTTAGTTGTGTCGATGTCTACATTATAGTATTTAAATTTTGCGATACTGAAATTTTGTGTATAAATATGCAATGTATTTTAAGTTATATGTTTGAAAGCATTGATTATAACTGTTACCATTATGTTTGTATTTTAATATATCTCGCGAGATTGTAAACTGTCGAAAGATTGTGAACCGTAACATACTGCTTACAAGTTAACGTACTATTTTTATTTACATTATAAGTTAGTAAAGTTAAGCCGTCAAGTAGGCTAGCCGCCTCGAAATATGTCGTATGGTCCTTTTATCACCCTGATGGCCATCACAAGTTGCGGTCTTCGTATGATCGCAATATTTACAGCTATCAGACCGTTTGCTCATACTGGTGCCCCGTAAAGGGCTATCGATCGTCGTATATAGCTTTCGGCAGGATATATTGGAACCCCCAAAGTTTTGCAAATTAAAGTTCCTACCTAACCTAACTATATGACCATAGCTTGGTATACTGTAAGACCGACCCATCAGGAACAGTCGACAATTTGACGAGCGACAGATTATGATTTAATGGTGTTACTTCGATACATTACAATCTATTGAAAAATGGTGCGATTAAATTATAAACATTATGTCACAGTTGACAATCTTTTGACAGTTTACAATCGCGCTAGGTAGATTATTATTCAAAAGTTTTTACAATCTTACGGCGGCAAGTCATGTCCATTATCGCATAATTTGTTGTTTATATATAAATTATATCAGAAGGTTTACTACAGAGTCAACGATAGTAACTTTTTAAGTTATAAGGCCGTTTGGTAGATAAGTGAATCACTCATTCAAGTTAGTAAAAGATATTATATATTTTAACCAAGTAACATAATCTTGAATAGGAATTGAAAAAAAAAATACCGATTTTCTTTTCTGCTGCGACTTTTCAATTAAATACTAGTCGTAAACGCCAGAGGAAGCACACAAAAAGTTATTTTTTTATATATAGATTGAGGTAATTTATTTTCTTAGTTTTTTTTCTTTGTCTTGTGCAGTATGATTTGTGAGACTTATAACTTTAATAAACTAATAAAAAGCTTTCTTAAACTAATGTAAGTTTAACTAAGACATGTTTAACTTCTACGTAATTTATCGATATTTTTTATCGATACACAGATTCTCTAGTACTCGTAGCAGCTCGTAGCGGTTGGTGAGTCCCGTTCTGATGGGCAGCTAGGCGGACGAAATACGCAGCGACACTTGAGAATCGCGCAAATTTGTTAACTACTCCAATTTAAGAAAGTATCCGACGAGACTGAATAAAACTTAAGCATTAGTAGGCCAATAACATTGTAGCATATAAAAGGAATTTTATAACAGGTACTTAAATTAGGTACTAAATGGAAATCTATTGCTCTATTTAGTGAGTAGTTTAGTATTACTGTTGTACACTGTTATTTGCATATTTTTTTATGGTAGAAGAGGGTAAACGAGCATACCAGTCACCGGATGGTAAGTATTTACCATCACTTGACATATAAGAAATTTGAAAGTGCGTTGCTCTTTGGGTCGTCTTAGAGCGAGACAAAAGTAGGGGGATTCATATCTGATAACCTCACTCGCGCGTTGAAACTCGTTGAAAAGCAACGACAAAACTGCCGGACTGTTTTTCTGCGAGGTCATAGTATGATTCCGATCGAGCCGGCCCATGACGTATGACGAAGCATCGTTCCCTAGGCTAATTATATTAATGGATTTTTTTATAATTAATGAGCCACATTAAATGTTAATTTTATTTATAAAATAACATTTTACATTAGTCCTAATTTAAAGTATTTATGGCGGCTTACGGCTGCAAATTCAAACGTCACATGAAAAGAGTACTTATATATTTTTATTATATATTTCTGATTAAACTTTTTGAACTTCTAACCTTTATTTCATTCATTTCTATTTCTTGTCAATACGTCCGTCCTAAGGTTGTCTGGAAGACATTGCTTTCAGCAATAAGGCCGAGATCGTTTTTTGTTTTTGCAAAAGACGGTCCCCATTTCATGTCATCTACATTTTTTATCATTAATTCCATTATGAGGAAGACTTGAAGACACGAAGATTTAAGACTTGAAGACTTTAAAACTAGACATTGGCAGAAATAGCTGATTAGCTGGTTGCCATTTCATCAAAAGAAGAAGAAGCAATAAGGCCGCCCAATGTACACATCTTTTTTAAATATTAAGTGTAATACACCCAGTGCAGTGGCCCACCAGGCATGATCACCTCGCCTGGTCGGAGGATCCTCTCTTTGTGTCGGAGGGACATGTGGCCCATTCCTCCACACATCCAAAGGCAAGATTTACGTAGCCACAACGTATTCTTGCCAGTCCCCAACCCGCACTTGGCCAGCGTGGGGACGTATGGCCTTAACCCTCTCCTGAGAGGAGACCCGAGCCCTGCAGTGGGACATTATGGGTTGTTGATTGATTGATTGATTGATTGAAGTGTAATAATTTGTAATTGGTGTACAATATAGTATATTCTATTCTACCGGCTAAGGTAATAAAGTAGACTTATAGTAGGGAATATGCATGTTTTATTGTTTCTTAATCTGATCATTTACCTCTCCATATCAAAGAAAAAATATAAATAGGCTTGAAAATAGTCAAACTTATTTTCAAAGTGATATTTAAAACATTGGATAAATTTGAGCTATTCAAACGCCGCGTTTTTTGTGTGCGCGTTTGACACAGCCAATGACGTCATTGTCATTTTGTGTTTGTTAACGATTCAGTGTTTCAGTTACTTAATACTTATTAATAGTTTTGATTGCTATAAAAATTAAGAAAGAAGGTTATTTTTCCTCACAAAATCTACTAACACAGTTTGAATTTATAATTTCCAGGACGTGACCATCGACGTCACATTTCGTTTCGACCAATAGTAAGCGTTTCGAAAGTTTGAATTTCCCTCCCTTAATTTTCACTTTTTATTTAATGTTTTACCATAACCACTAAATAAAAAAATACTCTATACTGTCAATACAACAAAGAATCTAGAATAAAATATTTGAGACAAATAAATTTTTTTTACATATTCCCTATTATGACTGTGCCTTGTTTAAAAAAGACGGTATTTAGTTTTAGTAGCTATATGTACTTAAAGAACAATTATCTTTCCATGTCATAATACCTGAATTAAAATACTAGGAAGTAACAAAAAATAGAAAAAATATTTGCACTCCGAGGATATACCTATTTATCAGGTCATTTTTTTCTTATCTTTTGTACAAGGGGCAGTTGTTTAAATCGTTTAAAGAAAGAGCACAGTTAAAACCATTTTCAATCAGTAATGCCAACATTAAAATATTAGTTTTCTATCTAGTCCTGATCGATTTTCACTCATAACTTGATAGTTATCGTCCTCCCTATCCGACGACCAATAAAACAAATTTGCTTTAAGTTAAAAAATGACTGCAATAAAGCTTGTATTTTTGAGATTAATGTTTACTAGTAGATTCTTAATGATATAACTGGTAAACTAATAGATGGGTGTGCTGATACAATACGGCCTTGAAAACGAACATGATGAATTCATTCCCAGAAACAGTGTGAAAACAAATATTTTTCATCTTTATTGACTTGTTTACAGTTGGATAATTATTTAGTGGCTAAGATGGTTCGTGACGCTTGATCTGAGTAATTTTTGACACCACAGCGGTGTTCGAGGTATATGAGTAAAACAATGTTGTAGAATTATAATACATTAAACTTAAGTTTTACATAACATAATAATACTTTATTTTGTACAAACAATAGGTTCTTAAGTATGTAATTTAAATAATACATATTTGTAATACATTTGTTATAATCTATCTTTTATACAACTTGTATAATTCATTTGAGGTAGAGATATCAATACAGGTCTGCTAAGATATCATAATATCTATTTCATCACTTGTCTTGTGTTTTGTACTTTTTTAAGACAATTGCATTGGTGAAAAATAAATACAGTGTGTGTATAAGGAATTTAAGTGATTAAATAATAGGTATTTCATAAGTTTAAATTGCCTGTAATTTCGAAGAATTTCTGGATCGACCAGCGAAAAATCTAAAATATATATAATTTACTAAAGTCTTCTTGCAATACTTACAATTGATAAAAAAATATTTTAACACTTTTTTTACAAATCTAACACACACACACACAAAATACATCACATTTTGTTTATGAATGTCAACGAGAGATAGAAGACGAATAAAATTCCACCTGAGCAAGTTTATTTGACGTGGAAATTCTGTTACGAAATTGTATTTGAAAAAAAACAATCCTTCTTGTAAATAACAACTGTAGATTGAAACATAAGTGTACTAACGTGTGTGGCATTAGGTAAATCATTGTTTTGTACTATACATTTAGGCAGCCAGGGACCATTTAGACAATCTTATAAGACAAGTGTGTATCGAAAAATGACAGATGTGTAGAAGACAGACAGACAGAACCCGGGAGATCCTGATCTATGCTTAAATAAAAAATTGATTTTTGCAGTTACTGTTAACTATATAGAAATAGAAAGTAACAATTGAAAATAATATGGAAAAAAATGGAATTTTCTGGCTAACTATATCCGTACGTCTGTTCGTGAAGTCTGTAAATGTGTGTATTAGTATTTTTCCGCACACCTTTACTAAACACAATACTTACGGCAGTCAAGAAATTATTTACAAACTATTTTATATACTCGTACATATTTTATGTAACAGTAAAGATATCTAATTATATATATCTCAAAAATTAACTTTAAAACTATCATTTTTAGCGATAAAAACATTCTTTTCTGATGTTTTACTCGACTATATCTTATTACACTTAATACCTAAAATAGTAAATGCGATCGTTATCTCATGTCTTTTTTCTTTATATTTTTGAAAAGTGCATGTTTTTAAGGATTGTTATTCTTGTTGTTTAAAAGTAAAATGGGAGTTACGCATAATAAGTATAAAATAGTGAATATTAAAACGATTATTGAGGCAATCATATTTGACTCTACACACATTTTTGTAAGTTAACGGATATATATAGGAATATACGAGAATCTTTAACAGAGCTACATATACTGAATCTTGAAAACAGTTCCAATGATTTTCATAAAAATCAGTATTGTCATGTTTGTGTGGCAGTTATATAGAACTGTAGTTTCGTAACAATAAATGATTTGTTTCATTATCAAACTCGTTAACTCTCATTTCCTATTCAGTTTTTTTAATACAAGCTCTGCGTAATTTGAAACTAGATTGCCTTATAAGTGTTAGATGCCCCAAATATTACATTATTACTTTAATAATTGCTTACGACTAGCTTTACTTTCAATTTGCCTTGAGTTTATCCCGGGGTCGCGCTACTAAAGCCAGTCCAAAAATAATCATCATAGCGCCTACCCACCATTTAACGGATGAAGCCTCTTCAAACAGCATTATACCTACCAAACCCTGTCAAAGAAAAATAGGATGTGAGTGTAACAAGAAGTAAAGAAATTTTAATTTATTCTTTAGTACGGAAATTTAATATAGCCAATGAAGAAAACTTTCTGCAAAACAGCGAGATTTTAACGGTCATGTTTGAAAAGAAACCCGTGCTTCACCTAGTATCTCGGCCTGGATGAAGTACGGGGACTATATAGGGTCTCGATTTCCAAGTGATGATTAGTACAGTAAAAAACTGAAATATTTTTTTTTTTTTAAATTTGTACTCACTTCTTAATACATCATCACCATATCATCATCATCCTCAGCCTATCCAGTCTACTGCTGGAAATAGGCCTCTCTAATTTCACAACAGAAAAAATTAGCACAAACATATTTTTTTTTACGTGTTGGAATGCCTTTACGCACTTCGCTCCCCCCCCCCGCGGGAACAGGGGGTTTGCTTTGTGTGGGACTCCTGACTGACTCCAGCCAGACTACCCACTAAACAACCACGGTGTGCCATTCTGCGCCTGACACGGGAGAGATCCGGAAACCGCTTTCTTACGCCATCTGGACCCCTCCCAGCGCCTGCCCGCACTGAAGCGGGCTCCGTCGTCTGATGGTAAACTCTCAATTAATGCGACATACGACATACGCGTAACGTCGCCCCCTCGCGGGTGGCCTGTGAAGCGGATGGGGGGGAAAACCCGTCCCGCCCATCCGCGGCCACACTCAGGGCGGCATGAGGCGCTGGTAGGCGCGCCGCCGATGTGATCGGGTCCGAGTGGAGGTCGTACTCCCGGGCCTTCTCCGCGTTCTTCTCGTTGCGACGCTGGCTCCACCCAGATTGGGCAAAAGTCGCCCAAGGGCAGAGGCAGCGTCGACCAGCTGCGGAGCAAGCTGTCGGAAATGCTCTTCGAACAGCCACCTACCGTCGAGGACCAGGCCCAGATACTTCATCTGGGCCCGAACCGGTACGAGGACCGAGTTGACCACTATGGAGGCGCCGAGGGGGGCCCGCGACGGGGCCCATGGAAGACCAGGGCCTCCGTCTTGTCCAGGGCCACCCGCAAGCCCAGCGCCTCGATGCGCCCGACCACCAGAGAGTATCCCCTGGTGGCCAGGCACGCCGCCTCCTGAAAGTTCGCTCCCCGGGCTGTGACCAATGTGTCATCGGCGTAACAAATTACGCCCAGCCCGGAGGGGAGACGCTCGCGAAGGACCCAGTCGTACCCCACGTTCCACAGGAGTGGTCCTAGGACAGACCCCTGCGGAACGCCGCACGACATGGGTCGCCGTCTCAAGGCGCCATCTCGATCCTCGTACACGACGGTACGCTCCTCCAAATAGTCTGCCACCAGCCGCCTCAGGTACTCTGGCACCCCGTGGTACTGGAGCGCTTCCCTGATGCAGCTGAATGGCAGACTATTAAAGGCGTTGGCGATGTCTAACGACACCGCCAACACCACGCCGTCACAGCTCACCGCCTCTTCGGTCACGGCCCTCAGGCGCATCACGGCATCGACCGTCGAACGCCCCTCTCGGAACCCGAATTGGGCGTCCGACAGGTCGGGGCCCACCTCGCTGATATAATATACTTCCTGATCTAAGCATGAAAATTCTACGTCATTAAGAAATCTATAAACATATTGTCAACACTTCGATATTATGAAAAAAGTTTTTGTGACATCACATTCTAATAAAAGTGTAAACATAGAATTAAATTTGTTGTTAGGTATATTTGCGAAACACTGTCTCTTTAAATATGCAATCAAATTGGCTTAGTTCTTTCATCAACATTACACATTTGCATGAACAGGCGTAGGAGAACAGTGAAGCTAAAGACGAAGACATAAAAATAGTATTACAAAAGCTTCACTTACTGAGAGAACATAACTAGAGCCAGCTGAAATGACGGTGGGTGCTACGGAGTTTGACGCAGCATCGAGAGAGCGTAAATAGTGCCTGCAGCCCCACGTGTTGGCCATCACCATCGTCACCAGTAAGGCACCCCATATTGTGTAACTGTCACCCTGTTATAATAATAACACAGATTAGCAAACTGAACAGGCAGTGGTCTGGCCATATTAGCAGCAGAACTGACAACCGTTGGGGTAGAAGAGTTCTAGAGTGGAGATCGTGCCTCGATTCTAGAACTCTTTCTTTGAGCCCGAGCGTTTTTTTATGGTGTAGCGGGCAAATGAGTAGACGTTTCGCCTGATGGTGGGCGACTTCCGCCGCCCATGGACATCTGCAACACCAGAGGCGTCACAAGTGCGTTGCCAACCTTTGGGGGATGGAGAGGAGGATAGGGATGGGGGAAGGGGTTGACGTATGGCCTTCGGTATCCTCACTCACTCGGGGAAACAGCGCAAGTGCTACTCACACCGGTTTTATGTGAGGCCGTGGTGAGCCAGATAAAGTGATGACCTGCACGATGGTTCGCTGGAGCTGGTCGAGAAGCCCAAAATCGCAAAATCGATCAGAATAGATGAGAGACGCGTATATCCAGCAGTGTACTGAAATAGACTAATGATGATGACACAGATAATGATCTGCAAAGTTTTGAAAACTGTATTATTAAGGTGAGGTCTGGGTAAAGCTTGACCTACAGACAAATATTGGTAAAAAATACGTTAAAATATTTATTCAACGTATTTTTATTATAAGGGGTATAAGAAAAGCTGTGGTACAGTAGTAAATTACGTAATAAACTCCTCCGCTCCTGAATTTGATTAACTGAATCGTTGACAAAGGGAATTTCATACAATTTTCATCGCGACGGTCTAATTTATGATGTTTAGCTTTACAATTCATTTGAGTTTTGTGTAATTGGCTGAATTATGAGGACGATACATAATAATTTAGAATCACAATAATGCCGTCTCTGAGCTGTAATCCCCAAGGCTTCGCCGACGGCGTGTTATATTTTATCAGGTTTTGTTATATAAAATCGTTATATTTTTCAATTTACAGAATACATACTAAATTCATATAAAAACATATTAATTTTAGATTTATCTTGGGAACACCAAGTTGAAGTACAACATCCAGCTGAGAGCGTGAACTGTAGGGTCCAACAGTTTAAGTGATTTTCTATTCTATTCAAATAATTGAAAATTAAATGTCTGTTGGTAATTTCAAATTAACAAATTTTCGATAATTCGATAAAAAACAAATTATTTTAGTTATTTGTCTGTTTGTTCCGGCTAATCTCTGGAACGATTTTGATGGGACTTTCACTAGTTTGTTAATAGAATTCAATAAATTCAATTTTAATAATTCTACAATTGTATTAATTAATCTTAGTTATTTTTATTAATAATACGAAAATTAATGCTTTACAAATAGTCCAAGATTCAAGGATCTTACTTTAAAATACATTCATAGATCACCTGTCCGAGTTTATACCAGATTTCTTTTAATCATTGTATTCTTTTAATCATCAATCGTGCCAATTTTATATCGAAAGTATATGTGGTCATAGTGGCTATTTTATAACAATAACTTAGAAACCAATCTAAAAACAACATTACCAGCACCTGGGCCTTTTACGACATGGCTTTGTTTTTCCTCACTCTTGTTTTCGTACTACGAAAATACGTCCCCACCTATTACGTAATCTTAGCTATAGGTACGATCCCTGTTCATTTCGGACAGTAATAACAACTAGAGAAAACAGTACAATCCAATTTTCTTTAACGGTACAATATCACACGAAATAATAATTTTTTGATCTAAGGTTTAATGGTATGGGGTTTCTTAATAGAAAATAGACCAAACCATAGCTTCTGAAACTTAATTTTCATATATATGAACTAGTGATCGCCTTCTGGTTGAAATCGGTCCATTATTTTTTTTTTTGGTATTGTTTAGCTTTCGGTTTCTTCTCCTCCATATAAACCTTAACTATGTCAAATTTTATATTCCTCCGTTCGCATAATTTTCGTAAAAAGGGGAACATTACAAAATTCGTCAATAGTAGCACTCAGGTTGTTATTTCGACTTAAAACTCCTAGTAGTATTACTATATACTGAAAAGTCACTTAAATCTCGAAAGATAAATACCGTTTTCAATGTATAAAAACGCGAAGAGACAAGTAAATTTCAAAGCGCTTGAAAGAGTTTTTCGTAAAGTTGGGGTGCGTCGTTTTGATACTTTTAGTAGCTTCCAACCCGTCAACAAAAAGCTAGTAATAAAAACACACAAGTGATGTGTTATATTATCTATTCATGTAATAGCTATAAGAAAATATGTTCACTAAAACCAACATTAAATAAAGTCTTTAAATCATTATTAAAAAAAAAAAAATTATTATTAAATACAAAAAAAATTGACACCGTTGTTGAATATATTTTCTTTTGAATTGTATCTATAATGTGGTGGTGACCGAGGGAGCAACCTCAGCCAGATCAGTTACAGTTGTTCAACACATTGTCCTTGTCTCGGAGAGGTTTTAAAACGTCGATTCGGGTTGCCATACGAAATGAAAATATATTAGCAATTGTATAATAAGTAACAAATTTTATTAGTTGTAATAATCAAAACAGATCCAGATAATGACATCAAAAGCTGTTTGTTGCTAAAGCTTACTATTTTATACATCAATCTTCGCTGAGTGTGAACAGCGAGCGACGAGAGCAAGTTGTTCAGATAATCTATACATCTATACTAATAAATAAGATTGGAGTATCTGTTTTAAATATTAAAATAACCACATATTAATGTGTTGCTGCGCCAACACATTATATTGCTTTATATTGCCATCTTGACTACGTGCGTTACACACTACATTAAAATCGGTGCAGCGGTATAGCAGTGAAAGTGTAATAGACTAGAGAGTTACGGAGACGGAGTATAGGTATTGATTAAATAGTATTATTTTTTCAATAAGAGTTGGTGTAGTTTTGCGCTGTATTACACCGGGTGAGTGAGGATACCGGAGGCCCATAATCCAACCCTTCCCCTCATCCCCTCCCCATCCCCCAAGGCCGGCAACGCACTTGTGATGCCTCTGGTGTTACGGGTGTCCACGGGCGGCGGTAATCGTTTACCATCAGGTGATACGTCTGCTCGTTTGCCCACTATTCCATAAAAAAAAATATGCAATATACAAAAAATATAAACTTGCATTTGCACAGTTTTACATGACACGTTCATGTAAACTGGAAGCATTGTGCTCAAGTTTCAGGTTTCAGTACTGTTTTAGACACCTACACGTATGCATGTCGTTTTGGCGCCAAAACGAACCCGTCTGCCGAGAGGCATGGAGTTGGCGATATTATAGAAGAATTTATAAATGTTTACAGAAATGAGCTATGTCTTTGGCAAATAAAAAGTAATTAAAGACTGCCACAGGGGCAAAAAAAATTAATTGCACAATACCGAAAATTAGAACCTAATACGAACCGCGATGTAGTTGTTATACATTGAATGCTTTACGTACGAATTATGGTTAAGAAAAGAGAAAGATTGAAGAGTCAACTCGGAAAAAAACAACAACACACCCAGTAGCTCACTTTAAAAAAATTATATTTTAGTCAGTAGTTCACTGCATGTACGCACGCTTGCACAAATATCATTGAAATGATATTTTTGAACTATATGTGGTCACCTCCAAAATACATGTATTTGTACAAGGCTAAGCTTGTGCAAGCATTTCGTTACGTGTATGACCGGCTTTATCGGATGTATACATTATAAGCTATGATCGGATGAATGGACATTTAAGACAACACTGACATTACCAAAACAAAATCTTGTTACAGACTTACTACAATGCTAGCAGTTCCTGTTAATTTTCCTAGCGTACTTCCTACAGACGCCCATACACCGGCTAAGAATGCTTCATAAAACATAATTTACTTTTTAAATAAAATTATATATACAGCTATGTATTACAGGTTAAAGATAGCTGTCACTCGGCATTAATTTTAAGTTGACGTTTAGTTACTCTAACATCAATTAAGTCATAGCATGTTCATGTTTTTTTTTATCAGAATATATATTATGAAAATAGACTTCAACAATTTATTTTGTAATATAAGTTTGCACTGCTATTACAGTCTAAGATTTTACTACATTAAAACTTCATTTAATACACAAGTGCGCAATAAAACGTACGACATAATACCAAACTGGCGTTAATAGTGATGTACCTAAAGAGAAATACCCTAATAAATTCATATCTTTTAAACTAAGTCTTCAGCATATTTTTGTCCCAATTTTAATAAAATTGATTTACGTATTTATATGTCAATACCACTTTTGGGTCTTATTGTCTTACTTGTACACGACTTAACCTTTTTTTTTATTTTCCACAGAAAACGCTTTTCACACCTTACCATCCGTAGATGAGACGAAGGGCGTGTGTGACACTCCCAGATAACCGGTAAACCCATTGAACCACCTCCGCAGTCGGCAGCAGTTTCAGGAACATATCGGTGGGTCCTCCCTGTCTTATTTCACAACTTAGCTTGACTTATATCCCGGGATGACCACGGTCATTTCAGGAACACGACATAACCTAGATCTGTCCTGTTTCATAGATGAAGGAAGACAATAAAACTATCAGTGGTTTTAGTAAGCTGAGGTGGTAATACGACGCACTATTAAGTGGTGGTTAATCTGGGGCATTTCTGCACTTACATAAAAAAATGGCTCCAACTACCCGCTATACCTGTTACTGCAGATGTTTTGAAGGCAACCGGTATCGACAAATGTTTATTATACGTTACTTACGTTTAGTTTGTAAGATTACTAGCACAAAATTTCGTAGGTTATTTAAGTCTTCGTATATATTTTAATAATTCATTAGAGACTTCACATCCTTAGTTTCACCATTTAACCTGCAAGGGCTTGCGTAGGTATGTGGAAAGGTACTTCGTATATATAAACACAAGTATTATGCGAACATCACTAAAACACTTGGGAGTGCAAATNTGACGTAAGCCAGTACGAGACTACTAGACAAAAAAATGCGGTGCCACCTGTACACTGCGGGCGTCATAGGGTAGGTGCGCGGGTATGAGGGGAGGGGTGACGAATTCCACGCGGGTCTCAAGTTATCGCGCACGAGTAGTACTATCTTGTTAGGTTACATACAATACAACTAACTCATTCATGGGTATAGGGAATAGTAGTCGTGTTTGTCAAATACTAGTATAATTTAGTAAGGTTCTGAACGTTAAACTGATTAGACACGGACACATACTACTAACCTTTGTGGATACAACGTCATTCTTTTTGCAGTTGAAATTGTTCTACTTGGCCTTCTTGAAACTTCAGAAACAAAATACGAACGTGACTTCAAATTCTGCAATCATATATTACGTAGATTGCTAATAAAGAAACTTGTTGATAACCTTTGCTTTTTCGCGTTCATTTATAAAAGGTTTTAGAAAATATTTACTTGGAATAAGACTGGTGTAAACGTTTTAAAATGGAAAATATTAAGGCTGGTGATAACGTGCTGGTAATTTGGAACAATGATGTCCAAAGTGCGATCAGTAAACTGGTAGAGGAGATCAAAGGAATTGTTCAGAATGGCACTGTTGTTCTAGAAAACTCTGAAATGATCACTGAATGTAAGTAATAAGCATTGTAAGTATGTTTATTTGTTATTAGGCTAACAATAACCTAAAGCGTGTGAGTAGAAATGCAGTGCAGTGTATTAGTGTAGTTAAATAATACAAATTTTATTGATAAAACTAGTATTTTGATAGATAAAAGTTGTTTAGCATTTTAATGATAGGTGTTGTGTAGAGATAATTCAAGTACTAGGGTTAATAATCGATTGTTTATGGTAACTGACGTAATAATTAAAAAAAAAATGTTTAAAATTACCCAACTAGGTGAAAACTTCAGATAAAATTTATATAGCACCTCATTTATTTAAATTGGTTCAGTAAGATGACTGACAAAATTTGTAACTGGTAAAAGCAAAGTATGGTGAAGGTTTTAGTTATTTATATTTATTTTTCAATTGTATTTAATTTTTTATCATCATGCATTCAATTTTTAATTTGGACCTGCTAATATTGTATTGTGACCGCTCAACATAATATCAAGTAGAAAGCAGTATTTCCAGTAGTTATTTTCAATTATTATTTCTGCCATGCTCTTTGTCAGTGAAAGGTAGAAAATTGTTATTGTGAAAACTACAATAACTCTAATTTGATTGAAAAACAACAACAAAAATATTTCTATAATTTATTAAGTGTATGAAGATACATTATCTACTGATAATATTGTACACTTAAATAAATTTGAACTTATTCACACTGCCTTTATTTAAATATTATACCAATAAACAAGTGTAAAACTCTACAATTACTAAAGAAAAATTAGTACTATGTCAACAATTGATGTTTCATAAAATATTAAGTATAAAATAGATTAATTTTATGCCATCAGAGGCTGTTTGCCCAGTGAAGTAGACTTGTCCGACAGTCACATTTCAATGTACACAACTAATTGTAGAAAGCCGAAGAAGGTTGCAAAAATATGTATTTAATATGACATAAACACCACCAAAATATATACATATTCTATTGCTTGACATCTTTAAAATTAATAGTTTTAACTTACTAAAAATATTTCTCATTTTAGCATCCCGCCCACACTCATCATATGATATAATAGTATCCAACTGGTTAGCTCCACACACAGTGAAGCACACCGATAATATTCTAGCACTAATAGTAAAGCTCCTGAAACCCAATGGCAAAGTGTTACTGAAAGATGTATCTGATTTATGTAGTGCTCTCACAATAAATGGGTTTGTAAATGTCACAAAATCTTTGGACAATTTATATGTTGCTGGGAAGCCCAAGTTTGAAGTAAGTGTATTTGTAATACTATTTACCTATATAAGTTGAGAAAGTCTATACTATTTAAGTGGATGTGGTCAAAATTCCAATCTGTTAAAGCAATGCAAATCAGTGTTGAAAAGCTAACTGTTAAAACAGCTAATAGTCTTCTCTATATTCTATATTTTTTGTAAGTAAAAGTTTCAAGTTCTTTTCATTCTATAAACTTCCTTGTATTTAATAGTAATTTATTTGAATGGGGAACTCATGCCTATTATGGAAGTCAAGAATTCTATTAGCACTGAAAATACTTGTTACAATCCATCAATGCACAATGCAACTATGCAACATGCAATGCAAATAATCAGTGTTGATATCAAAGTGACTTGCAGTGGCAGAGGTCTACATCCAACAGTGAACTGCAAATAGGCTGATGTTAATTCTTCTAAATCATGCAATTTTAAGGTTGGTTCCAAGGCCTCATTAAAATTAAACAATAAGCCTGCAGTTTGGAAATTAGATGATACTGTTGAAGCTGCGTGGGGAGGCGGTGGTGATGACGAAACTATAGATGACAACCAGCTTCTAGACGAAGATGACTTGAAGAAACCGGACCAGAAATCCTTAAGAGGTATTTTTGAACAATGAAATTTTGTATAGAAGTAAGCAGGCTCATGACAAAGTGGGTGACAAGTTCTTAACATGGTGAAATCCTTCAGTGTCTGGGAGAGAATGTTAATCTGTCAGTCTCGGTTGCCATATTTTTTTTTTGTTTTTGTTTGCTCATGGACACCCGTAACACCAGAGGTGTCACAAGTGCGTTGCCGGCCTTTGGGGGATAGGAAGCGGGGGTGAGGTGGGGTATGGGCCTTCGGTATCCTCACTCACTCGATGAAACACAGCGTAAACGATGTTTCACACCGGTTTTCTGAGAGGCCGTGGTATCACTCCGGTCGAGTCGGCCCATTCATGCCGAAGCGTAGCTCTCCCACGTTATATGAACATTATTGACAATCATAGGGCTAGATGGAGCCAAAATGTTCAACAGGATTGTGGAGGTCTAATGGTAGTCGTTCTGTGTAAAAAACGAATTTTTGGTTGTATCATAGTAGACTTAAAGCCGACCCTAACCTATTTTGGGATTATTAAAATTCAGAACAACTGATTAAAAGTGAGTAAGTCAGTAAAAAGCATTAAAGATTTATTGGTCATGGTTAGGTGGTAATGAAGAGTTTCGCATGATGATTTTTCTTATTTCTTTATCTATTAAAAAATACACTAGGAGTATGTATTATTTTACACGTAAATTATGTACATAAGTATTTGTAAGCGTAACATAGAGGATAGTTTATCGTCGTCGATGCCGTCATATAATAGATACGTTATCATGATAGCAAAATAACGTTGCGAGTAGAAGTTTTGTGTTCCGAATCCGGTTGGGCAAGTTGAGGTTTTGTGTTGCAAGTCGGCCCAATGATTTCATTCACAGAAGGTCAATGGCTTTACCTCGATTGTTTGTGAGGCGGTTCTTTTATACGTTTGTACTTGTTCATTGAACAGGTAAACCTGATTACTACTCGTGTTTATTATCATCTTATCTACTTTTATATTTCTTGTTTTTTCAATTTATTTATATTATCAATATTTATTAATTTTATAAGTTCAAACGTTAACACTATTTTAACAAAGATTTTTGACACACATTTTTTTCGCTTTACATTTGAACATCAGTCAATGTGGTGTATTGTGTGGTTATTCCGTTTTCTAACCACTGCACATAATGTCAGAAGAACAACAGTTAGAAATATTCACGTTCTGGCATACATTTTCATAATGTACCTAACATTAATGCTAACAGCAAAGCCGCTAGATGTTCGTTTATCACACGAGTCCTAGCAACATACAGGCATGGCTGATTTTCATTTTAAGTTTAGGTTAAAATTATTCTCACGAACACTCAAAAACACCTGTTCAGCTCATCAGCTAAACTAAATCATCGTGTCACTAGGGACTAGGTCTATTATTTAATTAATTAAATTTATTATCGACCACTTTTGTTGCTTTTATTATTGGCTAACAGATAGTGAAATAGGAGTAGCGTTTATTATATCTGTATTCTATTATTTCAGTGTGTGCCACAACTGGTAAAAGAAAGGCATGCGCTGATTGTTCTTGCGGTTTGGCAGAGGAACTCCGCGGTGAGACCAAGGATACACCCAAATCTTCTTGTGGCAGTGTAAGTATTTTATTTTTTTCTGAAACGCTGCCTGTTTTGATCTAATTGATTTGAATAATCCTTATTTAAACATCTTAATGCTGTTGCTACTGCTGAAGATGGAGCTGGATGCGAGAAGCCGAGGATCGAACTAAGGGGCAATTTGAGAGGCCTATGTCCAGCAGTGGATTGCGATAGGCTCAGGGTTTTCTAAGTTTAGAGTAACGATAAAAATTTTGCATGAAAATAAGTTTTTTTTGTGCAGTATCCCTCTCGGGTAGATACACTCCACCGAAATACCTGAGTATGGGAGTGGGTATATCGGACTCGAATTGTCTAGAAACCGCTCGCCACTACGGAATCAGTAAGACCCGAGTAACTGAGGCACCAGGCAACCTAGAAAGGAAATCCTTGTTTCAATATGAGTAGGCCAAGTTTAATTAATAATATTAATTCTGAATAACATAGCAATGACAACTATATTTGTAATTAGCAACTTTGACCTTGCTTTTATGCGTTAAGCATGACATTTACTTATGTGTCTAGACGATAAATTATTATATCTAATAATGTATTCATCGATATTTTATTTTAATTGATTGCACGGATGGTGTAGTGGTTTTAACGGCCGACATGCCGGTTTCTAATACGCCAAGTGTTGTGAATTCGATACCCATATTAAATAAAAATGTGTTATGTCCTTTTCGCCGATGTTTCTAATGTCCTTCGCTACTCAATACACATATATTCGTAATGCAGAAGTAGTTGTTTTTGAATAAATGTTTTGGTAATATAATATATAAAATACAACATACTATTTGGTTCTCGTATCTAAAAAATATTTGTCGACTACAAACTAAGGCAATGCACTGAACCAGATAATATAAAATACTTAATACTTATATATATAGAAAGTAAAAGAAATATGAGACTTAAATGATATGTGCTGTACAAACTTAACAATGATATAAAACGCTCTCATGATGTGCTCCTAGCCGATTTCGACCATGGCGGCCAGTCTCAGTCTCAACGTATACTACCCAACTACGCAGAAGATAATATAGATCACAAGTGTGTGCGCAAACACAGGTGCACTCCCTGTTCCCTCACTCGATAGAACGGCTATCCTACACGATGCTCGGGGGTTAAGATTCCAATTTACAAACTTTGGGCTGTTATTAAAATATCCTATGATCAGAAAAACTCGGTAAAACTTTTTGACCCGACTCGGAAGTCGAACTCAAGATCTCTTGATTGGCAATCGGATTAGCGTATGCCTTCTCTTTGCAACTCTGTTGTGGTACAGAATTTGCACCCTAAGGCGGCTCATGAGCCACCCACAAAAATTGAGAAAGTCTGCATAATATCACCAATTTTAACCTTTCATGATAAGTCGGCATAAACGACAAATATGACATTTTATTAAAGTCGAAATAAAAATAAAGTCGGCACAAATGTCATTACCCACTTTAATTGTTAATCCGTCACCACATAGATTATTAATTTGTTTTATTTTTACCCGACTACGGCGAAGTTAAAGGGGTATTTTTTGCCAGTTTGTATTTTCCACCGTACCGTGTAAACACATCATCATCAATTATCATCAAGAGCCTTTAACAGTCCACTCGTATAGGCTTCTTTTTGGTAAAAATGTTTTGGCCAATTATACCACACTGGTCAAAAGGGTTGGTAAATGGTTTTTTTTCAAGTTGTCCTTCTCTTAGAAGTGATGTTATCCTACGTTTTTTGTCCCTCGCCTGGGACGACCCACGGGATTTATAGCGGTGATAACACTTCGCGTTCTTAATCCGTCAACACACGGACTAGCCACACGCTAGCGTCTAGACTTCTGAACCAATCTTAATGAATCAAGTATCAATATATAATAAATATAAATAAATAAATATTTTGGATGTCTAACATACAACGCTATCTAGTCCCAAGCTAAGCAGAGCTTGTGTTATGGGTACTAGACAACAGATGTAAATACACATATACTTTTTTTTTGTAAATACATACATATTATACATAGACAACACCCAAACTCCGAAACAAATATTTGCAGATCATACAAACATTTGGTCCGACTCAGGAATCGAACCTGAGACCTCAAGCGCAACAGTCGTAAACGCTACCACTACGCTACCGAGGCAGTCGAATAGATGATATGCTATTTAAAATTTTATCAAAGTTGTTACGTAGTTGGATTATAGTTTTTAAAGTTTTTTTTTCATGTATTCCAGTGCTACCTCGGTGATGCATTCCGCTGCGCTACTTGTCCGTACCTCGGCATGCCAGCCTTCAAGCCTGGTGAGAAAGTGATGCTGGAACTAAAGTCTGACATATGAACAAAATTTATTTATTTAATATTTATTTTTAAATATGCTCTCCAGTTAAGTATTAGATACACATTGTGATCGCTTTTAATAAAAATTAAACATGTATATTGTTGTTTAATTTGGAATAAGTTGAATGTGATTGGAGTGAAATGAACTTAAGTAGTTGTGAATTGGTTATGGATCAAATCAAATAACGCGCACGTTTCCGGTTACTGTAACACATAAAATAGGGAATGATTTGATAGCTATAGATGCTTCCTGACCCCACCCAAGTTTGGTCGTATTAATAACGTAGTGTACAAGGGTCATCGACGTAGCCCACAGGATTAGCAAGCTGAAGTGGCAGTGGGCTGGCCACATTTGCCGAAGAACCGATAACCGTTGGGGTAAACGAGTTCTTGAGTGGAGACTGCGTCTCGGCAAACGTAGTGTAGGACGTCCACAAGCCAGGTGGAGCGATGATTTGCGCAAGACGGCTGGCAGGAGCTGGATGCGAGAAGCCATAGATCGAACTAAGTGGCGTGAAATTGGAGAGGCCTATGTCCAGCAGTGGACTGCGATAGGCTGATGATGATGATGATGATGATGATGTACAAATTTGGCTGTCCACCAAGCTATTCACGTTTAGGTGTCGATTTCGAAAGATCCATCGACGGACTCGTTAGAATATATAATAATACTTGACTTGAGAATCTTAATTATTTAAGCACGTTATATTTTATCTCGTCGTAAAATGTCCTGTTATATAAATGTCCCTTTCTGAAAATCTCTCCGATATGTTCAAATGTACATTTAAGGGTAACTCGGACTAAGTATATAAGCACTAGTAAAAGTACATATATGTAACCGCTATTTCAGTGCTTAATGTGAACAGTTGTAACTATAAATCAATCAATAACATTCTGAATGAAAAACCTCCTCAAACTTTTGCTTATATTTCCCAAGCGATCTTTAAGAAATATGCCCCGAGTCTGTTACCTTATTACATCTGCAGGTGTTTTTGCGAAAAGAGAATAGGTTTGTGTTACCCATGTACCGATGCCAGGCATAGCAAGAAAGATATTGCCTTGCCTTGCCTACGATAATATGCTTCATCCATGTACTGGTGCCAAGCATCGCAAGAAAGATATTGTCTTGCCTTGGCTATGATAATATGCTTCATCCATGTACCGGTGACAAGCTTCGTAAGAAAGATATTGCCTTGCCTATGATGCCTTGATGCGAAAAGAGTAATGTTGAAAGTTTCACTGTAAGTCTTATTCACATATGTCAACCAGAAATATAACTTCAAATTGAAGAAACAAAGTTTCTTCACATTTGGCGTCGAAGTGATACTAGTTCTTGCCATGCTTTCCTGAACATCTATCGAGGGTTTCTTATTTTTAATTTTCTTTGAACCAATGACCACCATGATTTTAATTCGAAATTAATCTGAATAAGACTTTGGGATCGATGTCTAAACGATCGATTCTAAAGAACGATCAGCCCCCTTACACAAAATGCAAGTGTTTCGTGTCGAATATCTTTCTACAATAGCTATCGCCTCTATGCTCTTGTATCATTAGCTAATATTTAGTTCTGACCACGTGACTCAGCGTTGAGAAACATCATTCTCATATATTTGTTAGTCTCCGATTAACTTTTACGGCCTGATATAATCATGATAGTTCTCAACTCAACGATGTTGGTAGGAGAATAAAATGAAACAATCTTGTAGCAAATATTCAATTATACATCATATTTTCTCTTCATTTTACAAACAGTTAACTTATTTAACATATTTCGATCTATAACATTTTTCATTTACAATAAATCTGAATAGTATTCATTCCGCTATACAATAAAATATACATAAATTTTTGCGATACTTGTCATATAATAACAATTTTATAGTTATCTATTAATTTAAATGACACAATATTTCCTGTTCTCGTACGATATTTTAATGGAAAGTGTACATACAAGTGCATACAAGTTGGTTCTGCTTGTTACAATACTAACCTATGTTAACAATCATTTGTTTTGATGTAAAATAATCTATTTTATTTGTTACATGGTATCATTATAATAATTATAATCTGAGGAATATTAAAATATTGAAAATCTGTTAAGGATGGCACAATCATTTTGCGTCAGTGAATTTCAGTGAGGGCACTGTCCTAACACTATGGTCTATAAACCTTCTACTGGCCTTGCCGAAAGTTGACGATTTCATAATATTTCTTTCTTTATTCGTTACAACTATTGTCACTATATATTAATATCTATTTATCGTTGAATCACAATAAGAGAAGACTCGCAACATTGCGATTGCGAAAAACAATGGAATTAAATCTTGAAAATATTTTAAGGTTACATACACGTCAGACATTTTATTGATGGACGAAATCGGCTTGAACGTTACGTTTACTCATTTGTGTTTGTCAGCTGAACACGCTATTTGCTAGACAGTAAGATCTTGAAATACGCAAAGTTAAGAATATTCTGCCACTTAAAGGAATATTATGTGTAAACGTGTCTTAAAAAAAAATAATTGTTTACTAAATTGTATATTAGTAAGATAGCTGATATCAGTCTTTGGGGAAGTAGATTATATTGTCTATAATAGCAAGTCATTAGTTAGAATAGTTGGAACAATTGTTAATTTTCCTACTATCAATGACTCATTGAACATCAGTAGCCACTAGGTAAGTGTATATGGAAGCATTGTTTTGGAATATATTCAGTTGCGTTACTAAATATGCTAATGTAGTAAACAATCATTCCTTTCGTAAAGTCAGCCTCAATTTTACGTATAACAAACATTGACGGAATCAAACGTATGGCAAAACTGATTTGCATATTGTCTGATTAATTCAGTTAACGATGCACATATTTAAATTGGTGATTTTACGACTCATGAATGCGCACACGCACAACATTATATGGTGTGCGCGTATCAACTAAATGTGATTGTTTTGTTCAAATATCGAAATCTAACAACACAAAAGCAAACTTATGCGCATTCATGAGTTACAATAACCATAAAAATATTATAGACCTTATAATGTAATAAATGTATAATCATGAAGTAACAAGTGCTGACTGCATATGTACCTACACGTAAAGTTATTTTAACGTATAATTGACTCACTAAATCTACTAGGAGGCGCGGAAGAACATCGATTGTGCCAATATCATACAAAAAAGTTGGCAAACAGCACATACAACAAAACGTTCCTTAACAAATTTTATACTTTATAATATCAATCATGATTGTGCCTGGATTACGTCCACAAAAATAATATAGCACCTTTTGAAATTAAATTAATACTTTCTGAATTTGGATTTTGGGAAATAATACTTTTTGTAAGGAATTTTGTACTAAATGATTGTCCAGCTTTGATTGCGGAGCTTCTTATTTAATGACAAAATGAGCTCACGCCCACGAATAAATGCTCCTATCTCATAATTTAAGTAATATCTTCAAAGAAACTACTATCCCACAACATTCAGTAAAGCGACCCAGTCTTTTCAAAAGTTTATTTTCATCAAATTGAGATCTTGTTTAGACTTGATTGCGACCGGCCCGCGCGTGACGTCAGCGGCGTCGCGAGACACTAGTCTTATAGTTTGTGAGGTAGGCTTAGTCATGATCTAATGAAGCGCCTTGTTAGAAAATACCGATTAATAAAATGAGATCTTTCATTACAATTACAAATATTAATATAAAGACGATAAAACTAGAATTACATACATTATACAACAAATTATTAACTTTTGTACAACACCATCTGTCGTAGCCGGTGTCAGTATCCTATGGTTGTAGGTTATCATTTAACACATTAAACATTAATAGCACGTAGCAAATGCGGTACAATGAAACTAACCCTTTTTCCAAGTCAAACTGTCCGTTGCCTGGTCATCTTTCAGCGAGCATCTTGCTCTAGGCCGCGTCGTTTGCGGCCCCTGCCACGACGACTGACTCTTGTCGTATTTGTCAAAAGCGATACAAGATCCATGACACGTTAACGTCTGACAAAATTAATTGTTCCAGATATGTTTATTATGCAAACACAATATGGAGTTGAATTTGAAATAAACAAGAATTATTACTTAGTAATTACACGTATAACATAAATTTGATTTTGATATGGCCATGCATTTGTCGTTACATTAATAATGATATATGTATATCAATCACAGATGCTCTTTAAGTTTGTTTATCAATTTGTTATTTAGCGTTTCCTTTTTGAGTAGGTATACAACAACTGTACATTTTCTTACCAATAACGCGCTTATTAGTCTAAAACATATATATTTCTTCTATTCAAGCAATACTTCATACCTACTTTGACCAATAACTACAAAATATCACAGACTGTCTGTTTATTATGTATACATCTTCTCATAGAAAAGTTTATGTGTATTAGGTACACATGGACGTCAAAAGCAATAGAGATGACATCTAGCACATAAACCATGATCATTATACATATTTAATGTTTACAATATATACCTATCTTTCATTATTTATATTTTATAAGACCGTGATTAATTATTTGTCAGGAGAGTTAGCCACCAGTTTGGTGAGGTAGCTGTCACAGCGTCCTCGGAGGACCTCGAATTACGACAATTAGATCGTCATGGATATGTCTGCAGTCACAACCATCGGATGAGATTGGAACTCTAACATGACTGCGTTGTCTTCGTAAACCAATATAATCATTCAAGTATTCGTTTAGAAAGAAATCAGTCGAGGTTTAAGCACACGTCAGCCTTTCACTACTATCTATTAGCTAACATTCATTGTACCTTTTGTTTTTTTGTCGTCTATGTATATGTATTGCCGCATGTCTACGTAGACTGGCATTTAAAATCTCATTGGTTATCACAATATCTAACCTACTTTAAGATCTGGTACAAACTTACACATTGTTATTTTTGTGCTCATTATTTTTAATAAATTGTTTACTCCATGGTTTCATATTACAAAATAATTATATTTTAAAAGTTTTCGTGGAAGAATGTCTAAAGCGTTTTACTTTGTATGCCGTATTTTGTAATATTATAACATTTATGTACCATATAAGATTGAGAATTCTCTGAACTCACGACGTCCCGTGACACCGTTTACCTATTGTTTTGTGACACATTAGGTTAGTCATGGAGCGTAACATTCAGTTTTTCCTAAGTTACATACATATTTACAACATCGTACACGAACGCGTACAGAAGCACCCGACAGTAAAAAGCACCTAGAGTTCCCGAATAGAATTTCATAAGCGTACCATTATGGACTGCCGATCGCTGCAGAAACCGAGCAACTTAACATAAAAAGTGTATGCCGCCACAGGACCGAACTCACTGGGGCCAATTAATTCATTTATCTACAAGTTCCCTGCACAAGGGAGGTAGTTCATTAAGCACTTGTCCATTCCACTCATAAAATGCAGTTCAGTCGGCACACAGAAACAATAAAAGTCTGAAATGAGCAGGGAGTTGCAACGAAGGCGATCCTAATAGGATTTAGACTTTTCTCCTTTCAAGTCCGTATAGAGACGATTGATAAAGTTCAGCGTTTCTTTAACGGAAGGAGGTCATCCTCGCACAAGTCGGAGGCGGACCAACGTCGCTTGCGCGCGTCTTCTTTTACGCTGAGGTTCTCCGGTTGTGTTTGAGGTGGAGCCGAAGTGGGCAGGCTCGTATTGCCTGAGCCCGCCGCGTGTTTGCGCGGCACCAAGGACACGCACACATCACCGACTTGGAGCCTCTGCACGCGGAGGCCATACTGCGCCATCGTACGCTCCGGTTTGCACGACGCCCATCCTCTCCCATACACGAAAAACGGATGCTCCACTGTGGATTCCAGCTCAACCTGGAAAAACCAAAAACAGTCTTAAAATAATTGCAACTTACTTTTTACATTTGGGAATATATCTTAGTTCGTTAAATTAATTCTGAAGAACAATAAAAGCCGAAACAGCATGGTCATCAACTAGTATGAAATAACTATTCGTGAGATAAGTACCTAACCTTGGTCTATTAGTTAAATAATAAAAAAGTAGATCAGTCTAGTTCTGGAATTGGACAGTAGGTAGGTACTGTCCAGACTTAGGTACCTACTAATGAAGACCATTAATGTAAAAATAATGTTAGTGTTGCTTTATCTGCTTATTCAAAAAAAAAAAATTAATCTTTTTTACTACAAAGTACATGATAGTATAATCAACATAAAAAAATTGTAAAATAATAAAAAAAATCAAATAAATAAATAAATATTTCAGACATCTAACACGCAACGCCACCTAGTCCCATACTAAGCGGAGCTTGTATTATTGGTACTAGACAACTGATATGGATACATATATACATTTTTTTTGTAAATACATACATATTATACATAGAAAACACCCAAACTCCGAAACAAATATTTGCAGATCTTACCAACACTTGGTTCGACCCAGGATTCGAACCCGAGACCTCATGGACAGTAGCAGTCGCGTAATATACCACTGCGCAACAGATGTAGTTAAATAATTTCCACAATCCGTCTCTTTCTACAAAATTTGGGTTAAAACTATCTAGCAAATTATGAATTCAAACGATTTCAACCTCTACCTTGTCAGTTAATTTATTTAACATAGTACGAGCACTTACTTGTGAGCGGTTCCTGTCATAAGTGAGGGTCAGTGCGAGTCGGTCTCCTCGCTCATCAAGCCGCAGCAGCGTGCACTGCGTGAGCGCGAGGTCGCCGCTCCTGTCAGCACTCATGACAAAGTCTTCCGTACGCATCTCCTCAACCCGCCGTAGTGAGCCATCCTCGAGACGGATTAGCGCACCACGACAGAAGTAGGGTGCCGGCGCACCTCTTTCAGGAGATGTTGGAGGTTCCTGAAATTTGTATAATAAATTATAAGTTTAGGAGATCAGTTTAAAGGGGAATATTATAATAGTATTTATTGGTACAATTGTATACCAATAGGGGATTATAAACGTAAAATAAATTAAAAACAAAAATATCGGACATCTCACAAACAACGCCATCTAGCTTAAAACTAAGAGATGTTTTTTTTTTATATATTTAAGCTGCCAAAGTGACTCTGCCCTGCCTGATGGAAAGCATGAGTAGAATCCAAGAGTGGTGGTCACCATCCTCAATGCGAAAAAGAAGAATGCAGCATGGTGTACCACACTATGGCGGCCTGGGGGGAAGGGGGATGGTGAGGGGATAGGGGGCGTTGGATTGGGGTATGGGCCTCCGGTATCCTCACTCACTCGATGAAACACAGCGTAAGCGCTGTTTCACACCGGTTTTCTGTGAGGCCGTGGTATCACCCCGGTCGAGCCGGCTCATTCATGCCGAAGCGTGGCTCTCCCACGGTGAAGATTTTAATAGGATAGCTAGATTGACTGATAGAATACAATACTTATATCCTTTTTTTGTAAATACATACATTATTATATATGGAAAACAAACTCTGAAACAAATATTTGCATATCATACAAACACTTGGTCCAACCAGAGACCTTAAGCACAGCAGTCGCATATGCTAGCACTGCGCCACCGAGGCAGTCAGGCAGACGGTAGTATTATCGGTAATTATAACAAGTGTTGTTGAGAGTTGGATAGGATAGGTAGAGTTGGATAACGGTCACTGTCTCTCGTGTCTTCTGTTTTCTTATTTTCATACTACTAACTGTCGTGTTAATAAGATATGATAGGTTCTAATATTTGTAATTATTTTACTCATATTTACCTCTCTGGGTGGTGGTGCGGGTGCTGGAGCAGACACAGGTGGTGAATGCGGCGCTGGCGCAGGTGGCACAAACCCAGAGGTAGCGCGGGGACGGGGATGGTAATTAGTTGGCGGCGCTTGAGGTCGCGACCGGTATAAGTACGCGTAGGATGGATGATGTAGAAACGGAGAATACGCTCCAGGAACTGAAGAGAATGGTGGTGCTGCTGGTGCGGGTGGTGCAGCCATAGGGTCCCGGGACCGCCGCGGTGGGTACCGCGGGTAGGGCCGGGGCGGTGGCGCCAGGAACTCTGGCGTCATACCGGCCGGGGGTGGCGGCGGATACAAGTGGCTCAGCTGCCCGAGCTGCCCCAGCTGGGCCAGCGCCTCGCCGGGGAGGCTCGCTGAGATCATCGGACGGGCTGTTGACAAGTGAATGCGTATCTAAATTTAATGTTTATAAAACACAAAAAGGTAGGTGATCTCAAAGGTCAAACGGAGTTGGTATACACCGCCCATTCACATTTATCATCTTGAGTCGCTATATGAGACATATAAACTAACACTAGGTTTACAAAATTTTAACACAATAAGCGATACCCAAATGAAAAGGAAACAAACAGAATGGTTATACAATGACAATGTAATCATTACTTGTTATATCATACTTAAAAAGGGGTAGTTTCAGAAATTGTAATTAGAATCGTGGGTGAAAAAGTAAGTTTGGAAGCACAATTTCAAAAGGCTTTTTTTAACCTTTTATTTCAAGACCGTCAACTTTTTATACTAAGTACTATTATGGCGATGATCTTTTATAATGATATATTTATTTATGTAACTGTTGGTATTTAATTAAATCTTGGTACCAACTTAAGTATGAACTTAATGACTATAATGAGTTTAAATTGACATTTAATAAAACATTGCCGACCTCTTCTCTTTCTTATCATATTGAAAACTGTGCCAAACTGAGTAAGTTACTAAATTATTGATAGCACCAGCCAGTACTCACACACATTCTTTTATATAAATTGGATATGTTATTTCAGTGTTAAAAGTTAACAAGTAATAAATCTAAACCGCACTAGTTGATAGTAAGAAGTTTCTGTTATTCCTACACTACTCGGCAGTAGTAAGTAGGTAGCTTCCAGCATCTGCTTTAGATTATTCGACTCGAGTTCAGTATCGCGACGAGATAAGAATGTGGAACGGCCGACGCGGACGTCAACATTATAAATAGATTTTATTCACGCACATAAAAGTTAGTAATTCAGTGTGCACGCCACATGACGTGTAGTAGTCTGTCGTATAAACACCACTTTTGTTCTATATTTAGGGTACTGTAGGTCTACCATTAACACAAGCTGATCTTTGTTGCTTTATCGTCCGGCTGTACACAGGCGCGAGCGCACGAAACGCTCACAGTTGAGACGAGTGAATGTTTAGGTATAATTAACTTAATTATTATTTCTTACTTCATGCTTATATTAACATTAAATAATTGTTGAAAATAATATCAGAGTAATTGTCGTCTTATTACGTATCTGTATGCCACTACAAAATGTAAAGTATAGAGGCTAAAACACCTAAAGAAATTTAAATAGTCAACCTTTGAGATTATCATCGAAAACTCGCATTGAACCAGTTTTTCGATTGTATTGAGTTATAATAAGTTTCTTTATAATACCTAAATATCATCTTGTAATTATTATCCTCGTTATAAAATAAGAACATTTATATAAACGAAAGGTCTGATGATATTTTTAATAATTTCATATACATTTGATATTGATTTCGGAACAAAAGACGGACGTAGAGCTCTTCAATTATTTTTAATTATATCATTTACAACCTCATCATGAATCTCAAACAGGAACTGAACCAATGAGATGTTTCTTAAACGTTTTTCTCTCATATCTCTCTTGTTTTGTTTTTAGAAAATAGGTACAGCAAAGCATAGATAAATCAAATAGAACTTTTTATCATTAAAAATTTAAGTCAAATAGACTTTGTTACAACCTGGAGAATTATTTACATAAAACAAGTTTGAGTTATTAAATCTGTAACGAAAATTCGTATTTTTCTATGGTTTTATTTAAGTTATATAAATTAAAGAGAACTATGGAAATTTTGTTCAGTATGATGACTATTTATATTTTAGAGTATTATTGAAATTGGTATCTGAGAAAGAATGCGTGAATAAAAGTGACTTTTAACCCTCATGTGTTGGCTGACAAAATCATTAAAAACCTAGATTTATTTTAAAATAGGTACATATATTAATAAAGCATGACAAACTCATAGAGAAACTCGCTCGTCTCAATGGGACAAATGAATGACGAGATAATACGTCATAGATATAATGAATGAAATCAATACCTGTTGTGAATCACAATAATAAACGATAATATAAGTCAATTTGATAATGTTACGACGATATCAGGTCTTGAAAATCGATAGCACAGTGTAGCTAATGATACGAGTATATGCCTATTGAAGAACTAAACTTGTTTGTAACGTTTATGTGTTATTGTCTGTACAAGGCTGTTTCGCTAAAAAAATCTTTCAAGCAGTTTCTCAATTGATACTTATCACTCAAACACGAAACACGTGTAGATAGATAAACATTATAAGTTCTTTGAAATATACAACGATTGTTTATAACTTTTGTGTCGTAAACGGCTTTTAATAGTCTAGTACTGTAACACCATTTTCCATCTTCCAAGCCTTTATTATTCCCAAGATTTGGGATCGGCTACTAGTTCAATCGATTTTACTTGAATATCAATTTTTACACGGAGAGTCTGGCTTCAGACCTCCGTAACCCTGAGGGTGAACTAAATTCGAAGGTTAAATTAGTTGTCAGCATATTTGAGGGCACTGACTTCCAAATAACGATTCCCATAGATGTTCATGACATCCGGGACCGACGACTTAACGTGCTCCCCGAGGCACGAGCGGGAAACACTGCCATATTCCATACTCCGTTCTGCTATTAAGAATTTTTTGTAAGAAAAACCTAACAGCTGGCCAACCCGGGAATCGAACCCGAGACCGCTAACCACTAGACCAACGAGGCTACTACTGTAATCGGCCTCTATTTGAAAAGGAGGCTGTGGTCTACTATGCCACGCAGGCCAGGCGCATTAGTATAGGGTTTCTTACAAGCTTTCCGTCTCTTCGGAGTGTTGTAGTCCTACATAGATTACCCTGCCTTATTCGGCTTTTACAGCACTCCCAGGATAAATAGGTGTGGTGGCATTCCCTATACTTAATACATCACCTCACGAAACATTAGTGTAATAGTGCGTTTGTGCTTCATATCGTACTAAATTTCTGTACGGTATTTTTTTTTGGAATAACACTTTCTGCTTTAAGCAAATCTTTTCATGTTGATAAAAGTTGTTAATGTTGCACGTTTAACAAGGGCGCTGTTAGCTGCTTTAGCGAAGGATGTTTGCCAAAGTGGTTAACAGACTCTGTCAGGCAATGTTTGGGGAATCGCCGCGCCAACACATACAGTTAGTGAGCTACGAGCAATAGGTAATTATGTGTATTTAAGTGTTTATTTAACTTCTAACGATTGTGAGTTTGAATCAGGTCATGATAATTATCAGTGTTACAACAGCGTCTAAAAATAAACGCGAACTCAATGAAACTACTTACTTAGCAATTTTACTAGTATTTTAGTTTAAAAATTAGTTTTTACCGGCGACTCCACCTGCTTGTATGTCAGTTATCGCCGTAAATAGCACCTACCTATGTCCTTTCTCAACAATTAAAGTGTAGATATCCTTTGATTCTGATATATAAATCAAGTGTTAGTGATTTGTGGTACCATTTTTTAAAATAGTACATGGTAGGTAGGTAGTATATATATATATATATAGGTAGTACTATCTTCTTTTGAATGGTTTTAATAACTTTACAGTATGCATAATGGCAAATATATTTAAAAATATAGATACAAATTCGATTAGCTCGTGGGTGAACAGTGTTTCTGTGTTAAATTTCTATCGTAGTATGAAAACAAAAGTGTAAACTCTTATAGGTAATGTGTAAAGGAAATAAGTTAAAAGGCTCGTCAACATTCCTGTGCACTTCAGTGCTGCAGGCGATAATTTGATGAACAAAGAAGTCGCCGTGCCGATGCACCTGCGCAAACAATCGTGCTCATATCGTGTTAGTATGCCTCTCTCGGTAGGGGATGACTTCTTTTTAAACTTTATTTTTAAGCTAATAGATTGAGCACTCATAACATCGGTTTTAGAGGCAGGGCTAGTAGGTCTGATTTCAGAAATACTTGTTTGTTTTACTGGGGACGTGTTGCTTTTAAAAACCTGATTTTTATTGAACGCTGTTGAAAAAGAACAGTTGGACACACATTTTTTTCCAAAATACTTTAGGATGTTTTACACTTTCGGGACTCAGACAGATCTTTTGTGTAAACACATGATTTTAAGTTATAAATAATAAATAAATAAATATTTTCGGACATTTTAACACAACGCCATCTAGTCCCAGCAACTAAGCAGAGCTTGTACTATGGGCACTAGACAACTGATATTAATATATATATACTTTTTTTTGTAAATACATACATGTTATACATAGAAAACCCCCAAACTCCGAAATAAATATTTGCAGATCATACAAACATTTGGTCCGACTCAGGAATCGAACCCGAGACCTCATGCACAGCAGTCACATACGCTACCACTGCGCCACCGAGGCAGTTCTTGATCTAGTTGATATATATAAAGTTTAAAGCAGAAGAGCATAATGAAAGTAAAACAAAACCTGTTGCTAACGTAGCACATCAGGTTACGAATTACTTTAAATTTATTTTAAATTGTTATACGGAGAGATTTTTCCATGAGAACCTTTAAACAAAGGCTACTTTATTTCACTCTTGTTAGTTTTCATGTCTTTAATAAGAAATTTAAATTTAATAAGAGCTTCATTTAGATTTCAAACTAATTACCAAGTACTTCTTTGTTATATCAACATAACTGTTTTTAAGACGACTTCTGCATTAGGAATATTCATGAAACGGGCGCAAAAAAGACCCGCTCCTAGAACCAACAATTTTTTGATCACACTAATAGTTCATTATACTAGATTATATAATGTAATACTTTATAGAGCCCTTTTGCTAAATCAAGATTGTTATCTATAGAAAGGTTATATTTTTATTGTTTTCCTCAAAAGAAGTAGCTTTCTTGAAATCGTAACGCATCTAAACAATGCCATAGATTCATTTAAGTTAGATAGATTTGTGATAACTTGCTTGTAGGACATTCTTCTATTTCATTGAAATCTGACAATCAGTGTTGCAATTGACATCTGACAATGGTTTCTTTAAATTTTGAAGTTCTAAATTTTGTTTGTTAATCTACAATGAAAAAGTGGTAATTAAAAACCAATAAACAGAATAAAATTTCGTTAAACAATAATCTGTGAGAATTAACAAAGAAACAATGATGACGTTGATGGACAAAGACACTTATTTTCCTTATCTAATTTCATGGAAATCGTATAATAGTAAAAATAAACCAAGATTTTTTTTTCTTTTTTTTTTTATATTTAAGCTGCCAAAATGACTCTGCCCTGCCTGATGGAAAGCATGAGCAGAATCCAAGAGTGGTGGCCACCATCCTCAATGCGAATAAGAACAATGCAGCATGGTGACCCACACTATGGCGGCCTGGGGGGAAGGGGGATGGTGAGGGGGATAGGGGGTATTGGATTGGGGTATGGGCCTCCGGTTTCCTCACTCACTCGATGAAACACAGCGTAAGCGCTGTTTCACACCGGTTTTCTGTGAGGTGTGTGAAGATTTAACCCGATACAGCATTCTGAATGCATCAACAGGATTACGATTATGTATCTAACCAGAAAAAGTTAAAAAAAACGACAGCCTACGTAAACACTTTTGATAAGATTTAAATAGCCTGACACGCGGGTCATTACAACGAATCTATTAACACCTCATTCATTAAAATCAGTTCAGTAGTTCAGATGCTACGGTGGAACATACATACATAGACTGCCAAAACTACTTACCCCTCCTTTTGGTTTCGCCGGGTAAAATGACCCAAAACTGCACATATTTGTATCTAATTGCGTAATACACGAAATCGTAATATATCATTTGTATACACACTTACGAATATTGTATTTTTGAATAATATAAAATTTCGCGAATGAGGAAACATTGCCGTGTACATTGTTTGGCATTGTGAGTCATAAAAACAACGAAAGATGGTGTCTTCGTGACTAAGCTTTTAAAAATTCAAGCCAATTAACTAACTCTCGTTTGAGTGCTGCGCAACTAAACTTTTAATAACAATGGACAACAAAATTTAATTTGTAGTTTATATTTAAACATAAAAAAATATTTTCGAAATAGCGAGTGATTAAGGAAACACAAGAGTTAACGTAGTCTATCATAATTACAACGATTAAAGCTTTCAGTTTATTTAAATTCTACATACTACTATCCCTTGGGAATCTTAAACTAGTTTTTTGGATGTAAAATTCACTTTATGATACGAGGCTCTTAAAAGTCTATCTGGTTTTTTCCATTAAAACACTGCGACGTTAAACTGTTATTTTTTGTTCCTACACGATTCAGCAAAAAACGGAACACAATTTCCAATAATAGATTTTATAATTGAAGAATGCTCTAATTTTAAATAGTTTTGATGTGGAACGCTGTCTGTAGGCTATGATCATATCTGTGGCCGTTGGCGTAGGCGCAAGCAGCAAGGCCGCGAGTTCGGCGGCCGCGCGGTAAAAAATCTGGTATGAATGGCGAGCCAAATTCGCGAACGACTCTCGGCGGAAGTGCTTACATCACTAACTCGAAGCACAAATATGGCCGCTGCTTTAATGCACTAATAACACACGTACAATATTTTTTTTTTGTGCCTAGGTATATACATTTATAAGGTAGAGGATCTGAAGAGAGAATGACATTTAATTACCTAAGTCCAGGGACAAAATGTTTCAACTTTATAGAGAAAGAAAAACGTACGCTACTTTTGAAACTTCTCAAACAACATGACCTTCATAGTAACTGATTTTTGAGATTGTTTACGCGCAAATAATTTCCAGTATCGTTTACAAATGGCATAATGGTACGATGGTATTAAAAGGCGGCGTGGCGGGCGCGCGGACTGGCATGGGGCGGACGGCGGCCGGGCGGTCGATAGGGCGCCGCCCGTAACCCACTTCCGACGCCCCTGACCTTGCCGCCGCCATTCACGCCGCGTCTTACAGCGCCCGCCATTCTCCCCCACCAACCAACCCATCTTTCCCCCTACTCATACTACGCTAAATCTCCTACACCCATCGTCACGCTCAAGTCCTACGGAAACTTACAAATGCTGGGACTATTTTGACATTTACGCTTCATACATTCAATGTTTATCAGAGATTTGTTTACATGGTGTTAACTTTCAACCAAACTAATAACGTTTAAGTCTTAGAGAGGTTATTTTATAGATTACGTAATGATTTTGAATACTGTTTTTTATGATACCAATAAGGAAACTAAAGTTATCAATGATGTTATTTGTAATTAATTGGTAATTAATTGCAATAATGATCATATATTTTATATTAATGCTTTAGTGTATAGTTGTGACAGAATGATATGTTGCATGAGTTTATCGTTTAGTTCATTAATATAATAATTGACAGTTGTGCGGCACCAATGAAGTTATAAAGTCGTTTAACTTTACTACTATTCTTTGACATTTAAGTAGGGAATAATAAAAAAATATACGTTATTTCATGTATATTAACAGTAGACAATTTTATCCCTTCATTAGTAGACGATGTTATATCACCGACAAAGCCATGTACGATATTTTCAGTAGTTATTAATTAAATTGTGTAGTAGCGGTGTCTAAACGCTGGCTTCCCAGGCTGTTTTATTGTAACTAAGAGAAATACTATCTGTCTATAGGCAATTTAATACAGACTTTACTAAGATATGAACCTTTTTAAACTTACTTACTTTATGTTTTATATAGTGATGTTAAAGATGGATAGGCGCTCATAGCCCAGTTGCACTCGGTGATTAGAAACAATCATCGAGGGTAAGCAACGATGGCGCGGTCAGTACCTGGATGGGTGACCGCTGGTGGCATATTACCATGTGCGTCTCCGTGATTCGGAGGTCACGTTAAGCAGTCGGTCCCGGTTGTTATCATACGATAACAGTCGTGAAGCTTAGTTGGAGGACTTCGGGCGGCTTAAAAACATCCAACGGCAAGATTTACGTAGCCACAACGTACGTATTCTTGCCAGTCCCCAACCCGCACTTGGCCAGCGTGGGGATGTATGGCCTTAACCCTCTCCTGAGAGGAGACCCGAGCCCAGCAGTGGGACATTATGGGTTGTTGTTTAAAGATGGATAGATTACTTATTTTTAGGCTACGTTACCCTTAATTATTAACTGTAATTATGCGAAAGCGTCTCATAAAGAATAGTAATAGTTATTAAAGTGGCCGGAATCTTTAATTTTATGAATCAGATATTATATACCAAATATTTTAGATATCAAGTCAATATAAAAATTTTAAAGTTTTCAAAATGTGAATTATTATAATTTATCACCCATCACTATTTATTAACTGTGAGCGATCATCCGACAATAGGAATAAAACTGCTGTAATTCTCAACAACTTAAACTCCTTCCACTGATATATAGCTGCTTAGAAACATTAACATATGTACCAGTCAATACTTTACGTAATACATTGAGAATTATGTATAGAATTATCATCCATTAGTTTAGTTTAACATGTGCATAACACGCGAGATTGACGTCACTATCCATATTATTAGCTAAATGTACCTAAATATGTCAGTCCAGTTCTTAATCCAAATTTAAAAGAGCCGTTTTAAAAGATCTTTCAATGATTTCACGCCTTAAACCGAATCTGTACTTTATCCATAAAATGATATGGCTATTAAATTGACAAAAACGGTTCTATGATTTCGTAAATAAGTGCTCGTTGCTGAATTTCATTTGACTCACAATACACAAGTTAAGTCAGCTAGAAAATGAGCGGTCGTCAGCCATTTCTGCCTTTGACAAGAATTAAGGCTAAACAAATTCTGTATGTATCTTATACAATTAATTGCTGAGTAAAACTGATTTGGTTTACAGTAAATACAGTAAAAGTAAATAAAAGTATAATAAACCAATTTAAAAGAGAGGAGGAACTCTATGATGTGTTATTTTTTGAGAGGTTATAGGTACCTTCTGTGGGGTCCTATCCCAATTTAGACAAAAATATTTTAGCTAGGGTTGGAAAAATAAGCTACGTATAAATTAAAATAATTTATGACAGTTCAATATCATGTAAACGCATTGAAGACAAAGATATTTTTAAGGTAATTATAAGACTAATCCTCATAGCTTTAGAGAGACAGATAAAGTAATATGATTAAATAGAAATTGATCAACAGATGGTCATTACTAATATCTAGATTAAAATTATTCACTTTAGTTTATATCATCAACAACACATAACCTACCCCACTGCTGGGCTCGGGTCTCCTCTCAGGAGAGGATTAAGGCCATACGTCCCCACGCTGGCCAAGTGCGAGTTGTGCACTGGCAAGAATACGTTGTTGTTATGTAATCTTGCCGTTGGATGTTTTTAAGCCGCCCGAAGGCCTCCAACTAAGCTTCACGACTGTGGTCGTATGATAACAACCGGGACCGACTCCTTAACGTGACGCACATTTTTTTTTTATATATTTAAGCTGCCAAAATGACCCTGTCCTGCCTGATGGAAAGCATGAGCAGAGTCCAAGAGTGGTGGTCACCATCCTCAATACGAAAAAGAACAATGCAGCATGGTGACCCACACTATGGCGACCTGGGGGGAAAGGGGATGGTAAGGGGGATAGGGGGCGTTGGATTGGGGTATGGGCCTCCAGTATCCTCACTCACTCGATGAAACACAGCGTAAGCGCTGTTTCACACCGGTTTTCTGTGAGGCCGTGGTATCACTCCGGTCGAGCCGGCCCATTCGTGCCGAAGCGTGGCTCTCCCACGGTTAAAAATGGTACAAGTACATGGTAACAAGCCACCAGCGGTCACCCATCCAGGTACTGACCGCGCCGTCATTGCTTACCCTCGGTGATTGTTTCTAATCACCGAGTGCAATTGACCTATGAGCGTCTTAGTTAGTTAGTTTATATAAGTAACATGTATAGTTCAAAGAAGCTCGAAAATTACATTCATAAATTGTTATAAAATTCAAAGATATTTATAAAATTCTGGTAAGTTTTAATTCTATCAATGTAAAGCTAACTACTGTTACTGCCTCAATCATGTTCGTTTATTAGTAATTAAATTTAAAAATAATAAAAAAGGATAATTATCCTACTTCCAAATTCAACGAATTCAAGGTTCACTGAATGATATGCAACTTAGTAAAAATAAATTATTTAATTAAATAACCAATTTTATTGCTATAAAGAGAAGCAATTTATCATTGTTCAGGCGATGGTGAGCTTCGGATATCGAGGCTGAATGAACGGAGCTAGTCACGCGAGGCCGGTTACGTAAATTCGTAAAACCAAGTTTTCACAGTATTACTTTGCTTACTTGTTTGCGGTAAAAAGGCAACTGACGTGTTAATAGCATTGCAGTATTGCTAATTACAATATTAAGTTGCATTTTGATTCCTATCAAGAAACCGGATTCGCTTTATTAAGGACAGTTATTTTCGTTTCGCTTCGATCGCGCACGTGTACTCGTATTATGTTTGTTGGCGATAACAAAACGCAAATTAAATAAAAATTTTCAGGTCAATGTATTTTTAATACAACACAATTTAGCCAAGGTTGCTGTTTAGAGCAAGTTATAAAGATTTTTAGAGAACTGTACGTAAATTTTGCATTTTTGTAACTTGGTTGCCAATTTTGGTCAAGACAAGATGGTGAACTAAATTATCTCGTGTAATTGTTGGTTCTGATGGCCAGTTTGCGTCGAACCTACAAGGAGGCGGCGTATTCGTTTAAACGACCAATTTGGACTTCAACAACAGTTTTATTGAGTGTATCACGCAATAGGAGAGTCGAGGCAAACAACCCCGCCTACACTCGCGACGGTACACGGACACTTTTCTATTTACATACACGCATTAGGGTTGTCAGATAATTAAAAGATCGTGATGATAATACTCCAAAATGTTCATTGGATTTATGTTAAGCAGCTTACAAACACTTCAAAATTAATTTCGAATCGAAACTGTGTAGGTGTTGGCTCAGCGTAAAGTCAATGTTAGAGCTACTAGCATAGAAATTAAAAGCAAATATATGAAAGTGCGTCAACCCTGTGTTCATTAGAGCTAACTTGCGACCACCGTCGCCCACGCCGCTATACACGAACAATGTGTCAATGTGTGCGCCACCTGTATTCTGTTGTGCGCACAGGCGCCATCAATATGTCGTCTCGCAAATAGTTTGAGAAAGAAATTGCCATTTATTTTTACTAATTGCAACTATAGGATTAGGCTAAGCCATTGTTGCGTGGACAATATATTTTCATGATATTATTTCTGTGTCGATTTTCTAATTTGAATCTGCTTGTTTTGTCCCTCGTTTTTTGGTTAGGGTAAACACTAGCATAGCAACTACAAGCTAGTGCTTACCCTAACCAAAAAACGAGGGACTTTAAATCGCTAAACCAGTTTCATAATACATTCATGAAATAACTGTCACCCGACCCCGCTGTTTGTTAATTGTTTAGTTTAAGAATAACATCGTTAAAATAATTATTGAGTGTGGTAACACCACTCTTGAATTCTATACGTACTTTTTATCACTAGTAGAGACATTTTGGCAGACCCATATATATAAAAACAAAGCATTTAACATTCGAAATTAAATTACAATTCAATCCAAAAATAGTAAACCATTATAGAGATTCTTTGATTAGAAATTTCAAAACTTTTCATGTAAAACCAAATCAATTTGTTACTGCATTTGCATTAATTACCGAGTTCGTTGACCGATGTTGTATTGTTACCTATTTTTTCTACCACGTCGCTCTTATTGTAATTGTTTTAGTGATGTGAATCGTCAGTATTTTTGCTGTAACTAAAGAACAAAAGCTGGTGCAAACTAAATTTCAAACTGTAACGCGACATCTTGCATAAAACTATTTGGTTTTTTGTCACTTAAAAATTGCATCGCGATATTTCGTAAGTTACAAGAAAAGTTAGTGCTAAAGTTAAAACAAGTTACAAGAACCTAAGACTTTAATTATTTTTCCACGAAATGGGATTTGTACATGTAAAGTATTAAAATGTTAAAAATTAGATGAGAATAAGAGATTTTATTGTATTTAGGAAACAGAACAAATAACCAGTATCAACCAAACGCGGGCCAAGAAAATAGAAAAAACACAAGAACTGAAGTGCACTATGTACAACTTTGACGCGAGAAAAGGAACACTAGACAAAGGTGAAATTACACTTAACGAGTGTTATTTGCCTCTATTGCTTTAACTCATAGGACTGAAACTTTAGTTAGGAAAAACTTTATTTCTTTAATATAGTGTTTCGATTGATTTACACAGATTGTGATAACTTACAGATGAAGTAAGTGTAGACTGTGTAACCTGGTGTAACCGTGCCCAAAATAACCTCAATCGAAATGAGTTATATAAGTTGTTGAAGTATTAGCTAAGCTATCTATCCAATCATCTATTCGACACCAGTTTACTATTAGCAATTACGGGCAGCAGAATATGGTTTTCCTCCAATAAATTCGTAAAGTTTGTAGTGTCTATAAACTACACATTCTATTTGGATTGTAAAATGGCGTGAATCGCGTGGTTCGCCCACGTTTCTACATCAAACGGAACAGCATATCCGACGCTCATTGGCCCAATCAGCCATACATCTCCACAACGTAAAATCGTAAACATTCCACAAGAATTCTTTCTTACGTTCAACAACATACCAGGAAGCATGCGTTAAATTTTGTTGATAATATTTAATCGCGCTTGAAGTGTTTTGATTATATTTGACTTACAACCCGTGTATTAATATGCCCTAACGACTACATTTAGAAGTAGAAATGGTAATGTTGAAGTAGTATTGCGGATTTGCGGTAGGTAACTGCATTTTTTTTTGTTCTGTAAACGCACTTCTTCAATCAGATAGGTACTAAAAAGTGGACGCCCAAGTCTAATAAAACAAAAGACTGACCGCTTCCTAGTCAGACTTCACTATTCTGATACCAACACTAGCCTTTTAATATTTCTAGTTATTTCATATGATATTGAACAGTAGTGAGATACTACCTTTTTAACTTTCACGTTTCATGATATAATAATTATTAATTAAAGTCAGGCCAATCCTGACCTATAAGTGATCGCGATAATAGTGAGATAATCAAAATCAGTGTTCAGAATAGTCTTTACTCTTCCTACTGCGCCAAGTCTTGTGGATTCAAATCCTACATGGGTCAACACTTTGTGTGATCCATAAATTGTTGTTCTAAGTCTGGGTGTACTTTGTGTCCGTTTCATGTATGTTTGTAAAGATCCCTGTGACACAGGAATGTATATTCATAATGCGGGAGTAGTCTTTTTAAAATAAAAATAATAAGCATGTTATGACTGCAGTAAAATTGACAAGAAATCAATATTTGTAGACCGGTTAGTGAACAAGTAGAAACAAACACTATAAAATAAACGCTCATAGCCCAGTTGCACTTGTGATTAGTAACAATCACCGAGGATAAGCAACGACGGCGCGGTCAGTTCCGGGATGGGTGACCGCCGGTGGCGTACCAGGAGCGTCTCCGTGATTCGGAGATTACGTGAAGCAGTCAGTCGCGCTTGTTATCAAAGAATAACAGTCGTGAAGCTTAGTTGGAGGCCTTTGGGCGGCTTAAAAATATCTAATGAAAAGATTTACTTACCCGTCCCCGACCCGCACTCAGCCAGTGTGAGGAATTATGGGTTGTTGATGAGAAACAAACACTGATGGGTCTGAGATTACGTGTAAATCGAAACTTCAATCTGTTATTTTCCTGAATCTGATGACCTTTAGTTGTTTAAAGTAAACAAACAATTTATAAAATGAGTGGGTGTTGACCTTTCTAGATATATTTTGTAGGAAAATAATAACAAAAGGAAAAAATACAAACTTGTATCAATTAAAATCCTTTTATGAGTAAGTTAGTACAGCGATATTCCTTGAATTTTAAAGAATATAATCTGTTATTATGGATGAAGAATGGGTATGAAATGTATTGCTTTTTGTAATTATCTGCCATCGCCTTTTATGGTTTGATGCAATAACTTGTCTTTTAGATTCTACTATATTATTCTTCATTTCAAAGAGCTGTTTATAACTATCTTCAATCAAATTTATTATTTGTTGTCCTGTTCTCTTGTACCCATGGATTTTGTAAACATAAAAGTATGCCCTCTTCATCACTCGTTCTTCTTAAATTTATGAAATGTTTAACGCTGTTTAAATCCAAGTAAAACACATACATTAATAATTCATGTATTCTATTATTATTGACCAATAAACAGTTACGAACCACGGAGCGAGAAACGGATATAAAGTAGAAAATGGTGTGACATTGTTGCCATCTAAAGCCGCGCAGCGCAAAAGGGAGTTATTTTAGACTGCATTAAATAGGCAGACAGAATATGCTTTTGGAATCCAGGTCAAATCTAATTTAAATCTCCCCTTTTTTATATCATTTACATGGAGTTTGTTAAGAATTCAGCGATATTGATCACTCTTAATGAACGATGCAGGCGGTTGTTATTTAGACATGTGAATACTTTCGGTGATATAAATTGTCTAAACAACTTTTAACTATAAGTACTACCTATTCGTTTATTAAAATGTATTGCTGTGTTGTTTTTGTAGGCAAGAAATAAGAATAAGCGTAAAATAAACAAAGATTTTTAGATGGATATTTGGATAAATGCGGACATCTTAAATTAGAGATAAGAATATTGTCTTTGGTGGTATAAAACAATTTGTATCTGATTTTGAATACCAGCATCCACTGGAGAGGAACAAATGAGAAGCAAGCTCTTATAACAATAATGTCAAAAGAGGGAATAATTAGAAATTATTTCGAATCATTGATCCACATAATGAAACAGATGCTTCATTAATGAAATAGCTTCTTGCCTTTGTAAACCTATACTTATATTATAAATGCGAAAGTACCTGTCAGTCTGCCGGTCTGTCCTGCTTGTTCTGATGACCAAAAGTCTGCACCGATTTCAATGAAATTTGACATGGAAATACTTTGATTCTTGAGAAAAGACATAGGTTACACTTTGCTGCGATAACCGACAATCACGCGGGCGGAGTCGCGCGCAAAATCTAGTTTTATATATATATATAT
>PKRV01000612.1:4374281-4403050 GCA_003709505.1 Hyphantria cunea
ATATATATATATATTACACACACATAATACACATTACACTTCACTAGGTTATAAGCAGATAGTACCTAAACACACTTAAAATAGGTAGCCAACAGTTTTCGTAAAGTCTATTCTCAGGATTTAATCGGATCGGCAAAGACTCGCAATAATTATCGGCATTCATACATAAGAAATGATATGAATGCCGATAATTATTGCGAGTGAGATAAATTGCCGTAAATTGTATGCATATAAGTATGTTATTGTATACATGTAGATACACAGTCACGTGTTTAATAAATAAATTATCTTATCTAAATAACATGCAACGATTTGAGGCAATAAAATATCGTAAAGGTCGTTTATAATCAGGATTTTTGTTCGGAAACGTGGGCTGTGAATTAAGAGACATTTTAGAGGACAATGTGAAGGTTACAAAACGCATGTTGATTAAAATAAAGTTGATTCATATTGTGCGTTATTCAGGGTTACAATCGATGTCATCGATCACGTGGATAGTTGTGACGTAATCGGCGCTCTCCCGTCTGCCTACCCTGACTGTGTATCACCCATTTACAGTACCTATAAATGCTTAAGGCTTACATCCTACTTATGTATCATTTTCTACCTAATTGAAACGCTTTAGTTGTACAATATTACTATTCCATATTCTACTATTTCTGTCTTTCACATAAACGTAAATATACTGTAGTTTCGGCATTCGAAGAAAAAAACCTTTATTGTATTTTACTCTTCGAATTAGTTTATTAAAAAATAAATTTAAGACACTTATGAAGGCTGTTGTTTAGGTTCCGTTTACAGATGCCATTTTACGTTACAGCATACCTTGGTAAAACCTATCAACATTGTCTATGCGATACTGTCTGCAGAGGCATTAATCATTTCTGCAGAAGCATTTTCGTAGTCTCTTTCTAACTTCTTGGATTAAGATTACATACAAAAATACTTTCTTATACATAAATATCTTATGTATAATTAAGCTATAATAATGTTTTACTACAATGATATAATATAAATGCCCCGTGTTGTATTAAGACAGTTTTCTTACGTAAATGTTTAATGTTTGGTCTATCATTAGTTTACTTTATTGTAAATAACCAAATGTATCGATCCGATAAATAAACGAACAATCACGTCTAGTTGTATGTACAAATTATAATGAGCTTTTTTGTTTCTTTATATCATATCATAAGGTTTTTGACATTGTAATCTCCGTTACACCTTTATCAAAAGCCCTTGCATCGGTAATTTAAAAAATTATAATTTAACATGTGATTATAATGAATATCTGAATTTAAAACGTACAATTTGAGGTATCTACTAATATTACTCATTAATACTGAATCTCATATTTTACTAGCTATTACTTTAAGCCTCACTCGAGTGATTATTTGTTTTTTTTTACCTTAAAAATTACTAATTTCTTTCCCTTATTTTACCCCCTTAGGAATACAATTTTCAAAATCTCTTAGTGGGTGCTTACTGCATAAATAGCATCGGCTGTCAAAATTTCAAGTTTGTAGCCCCAGCCGTAAGGCTCTGCATTAATGAATTTGTAAGTCAAACAGTGCAAATAATTTTAAATGCATATATTATTTTGTCAGAAAATCACACATGTGTTGATAAACGTTAGGTATACCTGACAGGTTTGGCACACTGTATAATTGAACTATACAGATAAAACGGAGCATGTATGTTGCACAACTGTTCAGGTATGTAGGTAAACCTGTCAGTTAAAACCTTAAGAATATATACAATATACCACGAAAAAGATTACTCAAATAAACTTATCTATTTGTACTAATTTGGTGATCGACAAAGACTTAACATAAAATAGTATTGTAGTTAAACCTCGATTTATATTTAACAGCATGAAGGTAGGGAAGGGAAGACCAAAGTCTTGTATTTGGCTGTCTAGCCAGTCTTAGAATAGCCTATTTTTGTTGTCCTGTTACTGTTTATCAAGCTCTTTGTACCTTAATTCATTATTTAACACGCCAGCTGGAAAGTGTTGTGAGATATAATGGTTAGTAGACACATGTGATACTGGACCTGCTGCCAAATACTTTGAGTGTTTATTCACAGCGAGCTGAGAATGAAGAATGATGAACTATCAATCGATGTGTTACATCAATTCTTAATTGACGGTATTTTTTCTTAACTGGTGCCAAGAGCTTTCCTTTAACTTGGCAGCTAACACACACACACACATTCTAATTCAACCCATTGATACACGTTAGCACTGTGTTCATGAATGTGTGTGTGTATTGTATACAAAACTTGTATAAACACGATACTGATAGCAAATAGCAACACGTCGCTATTTAAATTTTGATATACAATAGTTCTGTATGTAAACATTGTGCCTTGATATTGCAATAATAGCCTACGCAATTATTGTTGATTCCTCAAAGGTCACCCAGTTATCTGCAGAGATGATTACTGTTGTTAACTTAACCAATTCTAAACGAACAGCAAATGAGAAGGTAAGTAGTCATGAAGTTTCTTACCGGTTCTTCTCCATAATAATTAAATTTTGGAGCTTTTTCATTATGAGACATACGTTCATAAACCTGTGTCAAAGTTCGAAATAGCACGTTTTCCAAAAAAATATTATAACATTCTTAGAACTTTCTACAGTATTGTGTGGGTTGATGTTTCACCAAGTTGCACACTACGTAGTGGAAAGTAAGCTGCTAAATAACCGACGTATAAACTGCGTGTCCTATTTAGCAATATATTTGCAAACATATCGATGCTGACCTCGTGTGAACAGTTATCGCTTCTCTATTTAGATTCCATTCGTGTTTGTTGCACGCGTAGGCAAACGCCTTCGTCCCTCGAATGTAAAGAGTAGATCTTAGTGCCGCGTGACTAACTACTACTGACTAACTTGTACGAGGAATTACCAACGATTGTATGCTAAGTGGCAACAGCGTTCGACCGACCATTCAATCTTACCGACAACTGTACGAAGCAGCCGTGATCATTAAATGTCAAATTCAATAATAATGGCCTTGTCAATTTGAATGGATTGCACACTTGCCATTTGCGGTTTAAGAACGGAACTAGTGAGTGTTATATTTAACTATGTGTATGAAATTGCATAATATTAATCTAAACTTAAAAGGGATAAATCTTTTAGGCAAGCTATGGAAGAAAATAAGGACATTAAAGTAACATTTCAATTACACAGAGTATATGTCGTATCATATAAAAAAATTAACTAAAAAGTGAGTTATGAAGAAATAGAGGTTGTCTGGGTTTGGAGACATGGTGTTGTTTGATACGATTTAATTATACATTATCAAGCTGTTGTACTTGATCCTCTATAAGAAGAGGGACACTATGAAAATATACAAAAAAAATAAAAGAACACGAAGAATATAGTGAAATATTAATATGTATTATATTTCTATCAATGTAGAGCTCGATATAATTGGCTTGAATTCGACTGATAGAACATAAGGATTGTTTATAGTTTGATTTAGAAAAGTCACATGAAAACTGTTGGAACACAAGCTATTCAAGTTTAAAAAAAAATGAATACAGAATATAAATGAAGATATAAATAAAATAACAAATTCAAGGACGACTACAATATTTCTAAAAAACAAAAAAGGTATGTACCGTAATCACCCACAATATGTAATGCCACTAAAATTCTTGTGAGATTTGTTTAAAAACTTATTTTACGTATTGTCATGCTGACGTAATGTTTATCTTATATAGTGTATATTTGGTTATATAACTACTACATAAACTTGTAAAACAAAAACAAATAGATTTATCAATGTTTATAAGTTTGGTATTATTAAAATAGAATCTGTTCGAGCTCATGTATTTGTTGTGACTTAAAGTTTTGTGTATTTTTAAATAATATTAATACATAAATACCGGATGGAAAAGGTATTGAATGTTGGAATCTGTGGTTTTCCATCGTAATTTTACAAACTGTAATTGTATCTTTGTGTTACTGTACAGTAAAGAGTTACCTGTCTATCTATCTATAAGCTAACACAAATATCAAGTTTAGCTGTATATGTACAAACTATTTAGGTTACAACATACACATTTTTGAGGATCTCCGACAAACAAAAGTATTAATAAATTTAATCAAACTTCGTTTAGTTATATGCTATGTTTTGATTTAAAGTTTCAGTTTTGGTGACTGAAACTTTAATCCACGGGGTTAAAACATCAAAATACGAATTTATAGGTAAGAATACGAAAAAATAGTAATATAAATTGTTTTTATTACTATGTAATCGACTCAGTTGGCCTAAATTTCGACTGTAATCGGGCTACATTCCGATATGAATGTTGACTCTTATTCCCAACCTTTACTTATCAAATGTTTATATTGCACTTCCCGGGTTAATTCGTCTGAATTCGGGTAATATTAGGTATCTGTGGAATATTTTCATCACTGGAGCTGAGTGAGATAAGATAATTCGCGTTGCTAAGTGCGCATTATCAATTGACCCGTGTTAAAGTAACTTTACATTACCTTCGTGTTCAATCTCTCAGACCCTGACGACAAAGGATTATTTTTAAAACGGCTATTTGTATAGATGATTTTACTATTTTATTTATTTTTTAATTATATTTATAGTGCGTGTTTATATTCTAATTTTATTATCATTCGCCATAACAATTTTTACAATTAAAAGCCTCTAGCAGGTTAGGACGTAATTAGTACCTTGACAAGTAGTATGAATAAAACAAACCCTTGTTCATTGTATTGCTTGAATCAATAAAATACATCAATATTCCACTGTCTGGTTGATCTATCTATGATGAAGTAGTTCACAGAATACATTTGCAAATTCCCAATGAATTTAGAACAAAGACAAACTTTTAAATTTAGATCTATATTACTTTAGATATTCACTCAACATAATATATTTTTGGTAATTAAATATTCGCCCGATAAACTTATGCCAGTCGATACCGTTGGTCACGTACACACTTAACGGCACACACAAACTAATACTATGAATAATAAAAATAAAGTCAAATCGCTCTTTCAACTAAACAACTACTTAGTTCCTAAATTGATTATGAACAAACACGAAACAGGCGGCCTAATCACTCCTACAAAGATAACATTGACAAGTAACACGGATGAAAAATCACCTATGAAACAGAAATACAACTTGTGTAACTATTACTTGCTCTACAAATAGAGATAGGTAACAAGCGAAAAAGTTTTAATTCGAATTATCAGCAGACGCTCACCTGAATTCTACTTAGAAACAGAAACAAGTCGTCAGTTTGAACTATAAATGATAAATATTTGGAAGTGAGAACGACACACGGATGTGTGGACACATCACAATGGTGCCACGCGCGCGGTTCTGGCCAGTGCTATGCACTTGTTGACAGATATTCGCACGCGCAAGTGTTCTTCGAGGAAGAACTCTCTGAATGGACGAGGAAGATGCGGCTTAATGTTTATAAAACTTCACACAATCACAAATTCTGGGACACAAAAGACAGGTAAATATGTTGTGTAAATAAACTGAGGAAACAAGCGATTCACATTGTAGGTATTAACTTAAGTACCGAACTGCGCGGCTTAAGAGTTTTTCTTTTGTAAAATACGACTTGTTATACGAGCGTTATCAGACGTCCTTGACGGGTCGATTATTTGTGGAGCTGCCACTGCCAGTTTTAGTAGGTGGTAAGCCATGGTAAAATTAATAGGCAACATTGAACTTGAACGGTGCGTGAGGGTGACGTCACAGCTCGCGTATACACGTGGTTCGGCGTAACATTCGGCCTTGTCGCGGCCACCAGGCCTATCGCACCGACCACTTCGCCACCGTGCGCGCTTAACTAACCGTGAACACAGCCTCACATGTTAAACCACTACCATGTATGTATGTATATGTACATACACATTCATTATGTACACGGCCATTTAAAACAAACGTCGTAGAAACACGAACGCGTTAAAGATTTCTTAAATATAACTTGTTACCTACCAGTAGAAGGTCCCGATTATATTCGGATTACAATTTCGGGACAAGATCTGGCCCCGAATTGAATGCATTATTTAACTGGAATCGAATATGGTCAATTACTTGGAATAAATAGCAAATGTCGAAGCTATAATCCTAATACCTGATCAACCGATACGCCTTTTCTCGATACAGACTTTGACTTTTTGTTTACAGTAACAGGATACGTGGCTTATCTTCGGACAATCCCTACATCCCAAGAATATTACAAACTTACCTACTAAATAAAAGGTATTAATATATGTCATATCTAGATAACTTTGAAATTATACCTTTAGTGTTTATGAATTTGAATCACGGGTAAATTAATGGTGGCCAACTATAGTTAGTTCATACGATAAGGATATTTATAGATTTCAAAAAAATAAGTGTGTTTATCATAAACGCTAGCCTTATCAGATAAATCAGAACGTTGACGAAAAACAAGCACCAGAATTATTAACGCGATATCTTAAAGGTAGATATAATGAAAAGAATTCAATTCAAATCACTAATCCACTTGGGTACGTTTAAAAAGGGGAAATTTGATAAATTTTGCCTAAAATGAAAATTTTAAAATAGATTTTAAATTAAAATGACCTGTGTATTGAGAAATAGAAATAGCACTAAGGTGATCTATAAGGAGAAAATAATCTATACGGTTTTATCGTACGACCAAGGCTGTGTGACTTTATATATGTGGTGATGGAGAGAAAGACTTCTTATAACCATAAGTTCTGCCTCAATAAAGTAAGGAAGAAAGAACTCAAGAAAGGAAGGAGGCTAAGAAGTACTTGCAGAAGACGAGGAGGATCTGGTCTATATTCAGTTATGGTTACTAGACTTAAACTTGATTTTGAAGTGAAAACACTTTTAGCGGCGCTGTGCACTTTTTTTGTTATGGGTAAAAAATGTTAAACTCGGATCAGATGTTAAACACGTGACCTGGTCGAAATTTCGAAAGGTATTTATGATGGGTAAAAATGTTAAATTCACATTAGGACACGTAACCTGATAGAAAATTCGTAAGACGGAGGGAGAGTAGACCATAAATTGTCATGTTTGTGTACGATGGCGCAACAAATGAATATTGTGTTTTACCAAATAAATGATAGTACTTTTATACCGATAATTAAAGCAATTCATGCAAAATTATTCCCGAACCATTACAAAATATCAAAAATGCACAACGTTAATATTCAAGTTTTTACTTCTGCCGGCACTCCCGGAGTGCAATCAGTTTTTTTATTCTAAAAGTGAATAAAGTTAAATTATAAAATATTTTATGCCACAGAATTAGTAGCAATATAGCTTAATGAATAACCTTATTCGAATTAACTGTTAAGTTCCGTTATGATTAATAAGGATTAGGTGCAATTTTTGAATCCTTCAATTATGTTTTTCAGCTGTAGTGCCATTAAGACTATAACACACACATTAGATAATAATCTAATGTGTGAGTTATCTTTAGTTAGATAAAGTCATATGTTATGTAAAATACGGATGTTGATTTTTTGGGTAGCATAATCTCTATTTATAGAAAAACTGGCTCTGACTGTCTGACTGATTCATCAATGCCCTAACCACTGGGGCTACAAACTACAAATTTTGGTAGAAAATGAATTTTATGTCCTTACGTTCCTACTAAATTTTATTGCCATTAAGAGCCTATATTCTACCAGTTTACCTAAAACCTACTACCTTATTTTTGTGTAACAAAAATAAACTATTAAAAATGTACACTGATATTCTTTTTTTAAAATTTCGGATATATAGTGATTTAAATGAATGACAGAATTACGTCAGATGCAAAGAGGGAGGGATGGGGTCAATGAAGTGTGACATTATGTAACATAAATTCAGGTGGGGTTGGCTTCGTGACGACACATATTAAAATGACGTTTTCGTTTATTCGCTTCTGAGTGTAGAATTTTTAAATGGGTGACGTCAGACTGTCTGCAAATAACTGAATTTGAGGTGGACCGAGGATCAAACATCATAAAAACTGGTCCTGTTAACAAGCTTTAAGAGCGCTATCATCAACACCCTTGCATAGTCTACAGGTGGATATAGTCCTCTCCTTAGAAAAGAGATTTTGTCCCACTATACCATGCTGGCCAGAGAGGTCGGTACAGGCTTTGTTTTGTGTTAATAGCAGCAGTTCCCGGATCCCTCCCATCTTAGGCGCAGAGGGGCACACCTGTCGTTTTAGTCGGTTCGATTCCGACACACCGCCCCACCGCAAGCCCCGGTGGGCTGAAGGCCTGAGGGGTTTTCACAGCGAAAGGGTTTGTTTAAATTTTTAGTTCTCTTTGCTGTTATATTATCCTGCGTATTTTGCTACCTTAGTCGCTTCTACATCCATAGGATGAATAGTTAATGAGACTCCATATTTTTAATCTGTCACCAATAATCCTCTCTATACTTAAGAAAAACTGTACTCTATCTAACTGTTCTTACTTTGAACGCCATCAGTGTAGGAGAGTGCGTAAAAGCATCAAGACATTATGCAACAAAGCTTTCAGGGGTTAAAGTTGAATACATTGCGGGTATGTCGTAACATATGGTTAGAAACTCATTACCTTGCATAATATGCATGATTGCACGTGTCTCGTTTAATACATGAGTATCTTACACAAATGAGAACGGATGGGTTGGTCTATGACGTTGTTTTTATCTTAGTAATAGAATGGATAAAGATCTGATAGCGCCGCCTACGTTATGATTTTTTTATAAGAAGAGAATGCATGCAATGTGATTTTGTTATATATAAATAAATAATAAAGAAATAGTTTATTAACAAAAAGCCACACAGTTTTTTTCTATCTCAGTCATGTATATGCGCTCAACACTAAGTACATATGTTTTAATTTCATAGAGATAGAATGAACGTCAGTGTCTATGGTTTTATAAACTGTGTTACAGACACTGGCGCATTCCACTTACAATTTATATGATGTTCTTTAAGTACTATCTTTAATTACTTACTTGTTTCATTATATTTAAGTTTCATTCCATTCTCAGTTATTTAATCAAATATTCTTTATTATTTTTTTATTTCAATACAGTTTTAACTTAAAACTGAGAGGTATAAACAAGCTTCAATTGATCTTGATCATAATCCTACGCAGAAGTATAATAAACTTTATAATGTGATTTCTTATTTTTCTCTTCTGAACATTTGTGAAAAGAAAAAATATGTATATTAGCTACAGAGACAGCATTATTAATCAATCAATCAATCAATAATGTCCCACTGCTGGATTCGGGGGGAGACCCCTGAGGAGTCTCAGGAGAGGGTAAAGGCCATACGTCCCCAATCCAAACATAGTAACAGAATATTGAGCCGTTAGCACCTGGTTCTCATTATTAATAACATGTAAAAAACATGTTTTCTCTTTTCGAAACCGGCCGAATTTCCTGACTCTGGCAGCTGGTTTTAATAAGAGTGACTTAGAAAAAATAATAATCATCTCGCAATAAACCCAAAAATTTAAACGCGAACTTAGCTGTAGCGGGCATTATTAGTATACATACGAGTATAAGACAAGATTATACAATCGAGTTACACAACTTCAAAATAAACTGATTTAAAATGTTAAAATTAAGATACATTAGAAGATAATAACAACACTGTTGTAGACATCGAGAAATAAATCACTGATAAAAAACCAATTTAGTTTTTAGATTACAGTGATGTGTGATGAATGGAATACCTTGTGAGTACATATAAAGCTATAATAAATATTTTTAATGGACTAGCTAATAAGATCGTGGAATATTCTGTGGCAGGTGGTTATCAACAAAAATCACACGCACATTTACTCTATCAAGCTCTTAATGTTGGTCTCCCAATTATGCGTTTTAGCAACTGCAGTGGTGAGCATAGTGACCACGGCATTAATTTTACAAAATATATAATATACATGAGAGATTGAATGTTAAATGGTTGCAACAATGCAATAACATATTAACACGGTGCATGCAACAGTCGCTCATTTGGCGTATTTGCGTATCGCGTACTGCTTGCATAAGTGGCGTATTTCGCAACATCTTACTACAGTGTAACCGCGAAAGCTGTGACGTAACATGCGCAGGCGCTGCCGACTGCCGACCCATTGATTAAACCAAGTTGTGAATGTAACCAGTTACTTAATCCTAATTATTCGTGGTCTTAGTTGTTGACATGACTATAAATAAATAGTATACCTGTGTAATCTAGAATGCCATTATCATATATTATCAGATTGTTATTACTTTTTGGGACGGAGTTGGTGAAGGTGTAAGACATATTATTGTGGGTATGTACTAGTGCTTCCCTGTTAACAAGTTTAGGTACGTATTATAGGTACCTATATTTATATAAATACCATTAAGCACACTACTATGTAAATCTTGTTTTTTTTTGTTAAATGTTTGTTATAAAAAGAAAATTTGTTGCTAATTTCTTTTGAGAAAAAATAAAGTTCTATAACCACAGATAGCCGCGATAAACTTCAAAAGAACGTATGGTAAATAGCTTAGGCTGTCAGCTGAGTTTAGCCATATAATAAAATGCACAATGTACAGGTATTATTTATTTATTAAAAAACTTTATGCACTACAATTGTACATCGGCGGACTTAATGTATTACTGGTACAAGTACAAATTATATCCAAGGCAAATACTGTGAAAGTTTAATAATGAGCTTGCAGGCCAAAACAACAATAGAACAATAAGGAAGGGTAACTTTGCTTACCCAAAAATCCGCCTTTAGGTATATTTTGATTGAAATTTAGAAAAAATAACCTTTTCCAGTGCGTATTTTTAAATATTGCTCCTGGCAACACATGGCGTAACGTCTAAAGGTCGATCTTTAAACATTCAGAAATAACGAGAGTAACCTTATTTTTTTGGGGAATATCTGTCAAATGGAGATGCGTCCTCGAAAAAGTCGACGAGTACCTATTGAATAAGTCAAACAAAATTGAATATTTGCATGTTTTTTATACTCTTAGCATATGACCTAGTCCCTAAGATATAATGCCTCAATTCTATAGAATATTATACGATTAAGGAGGCTCAAGGCTCAGGCTACAGGTCTTTTTGTGTAATGTCTGGTTTCCCAATGATTCAATTCAAGATAGTTTAAAAACTGCTAAAACTTATTTGGCCTATATTACAAGGGCCATTATTATTAATCTATGGACACCTCATTCATTAAAATCAATCCAGTAATTTAGGCACTACGGTGGAATATACATAGGCTGGCCTTCTTTTTAGCTTAATGTAACAGAAACTAAACAAACTGTACAAAAATCTTTAAATACCACAATTAAAACCTATGTATATGATATATTATGCATGTACCTACATTACAAACATTTAAAGTCAAAATAATACTGCTTTAAAGCGTAACAAGGCTATAGCCATGATAAGAATCCACAAACATATCTTAAAAATATATCTTTCCGAATTTTATTAATATATTTTGTGTTGTAAGTACTTTGTACTGCAAGTTATAAATTTTATAAAGATTATTCTAATTACATTTAAAAAAGCTGTATTACTTGTTATTATTTGTGTCTCAATCTAAACATCATCAACAACCCAATAATGTCCCACTGCTGGGCTCGGGTCTCCTCTCAGACGAGGGTTAATGCCATACGTCCCCAATCTAAACATAGTAACAGAATATTGAGCCGTTAGCACCTGGTTCTCGGCTAATTCCATTACTGTCTACCTAAAACGGACCGCAATCAACCTTCATATTTAAACCGAAATCAGAAGTTCGAGACAGGAATCAAGTTCTGCCAAAATTGGCACTAAATATATATTGATTTAAATATGAAATAAAGTAACAATAAGCATTAATCATTGCTTTTATTAAAGTATCAAGTGAACTTGTGTCTACATTTTAGAATGCAATGATGTCACACTTAATGTGTATATTTTTATTGTTAATAATTCATATCCTTATTTATTACCTATAAGTAATTCGTAAATAGAATTGTAATGAATCGACATTTGTAGTAACAATTATTTAGCTTTTTCCTCAGTTTTACTCAATGTTCAAATTACCCAATGATATATTCAAACACGTGTGTACTGTGTGTTAGCTTTATAATTGGGAATACCAACGATTTGTTGAAGTAATTTGTTGTGTAAGAATAGAGGGAATCATTGTCATAAATCAATAACATAATGTGTGCTTATAGATTGTTTTCATCGATGTTTGTTTTACATGAATAATAAGGAACGAATATTTCGAAACCTAAATTTGTTGTTGCCTTGAATGCATGGGATGTAAACAAATAAATAAATATCTAAACATACTTATTATACGCAGAAGTAAATACTAATGGCGTCAGTGTATTCGCATTATTAGCTAGAGTTATTGTATAATGCTAAGTTGATTTGTGTATGTTTGAAAAACTCCAAAAGTTTTGCACCAATTGAGTATAAATTGTAAATTTAATAGAGATATGTATAATAAAATTATCTATTTTTTGCAACCACAATCTGTTACAATGTTTTAACTTCCACGCTTCTGTATGGAAACGTGGAATTGTATAGAGAGTTATTTATGAAATAAGCGAATTGTATTAGTATCGTATATAGTACAGATAATAATGTTTTAAAGACCTATGTTTCCGAATTATTTTTTATCTATAAACATAATAATACACAATCTTCTAATGAATAAAACGATTAATATTCAATATTCCTATTAGCAAGATCTGTAATATTTAAATATTTATTGCTAAGTGTAACCTGTATCCGTTCAAGCAAAACTTCCACCATTTGAAATGTATGAGGAGCGACAGTTATTAGATATTAATTTGGTAAAGGAGCCAGTCTCTCAAAAATATATTTTGAAACATAATGATAACTTCACACAAGACTATCTGCTTTCAAAGCAAATCCTGTATACACTATAATTATATACGTGTAATTTATAAATATCTGTGGTGTAATATCTGATGGTGTTTCTCACGTAATTATCTGACCTGCTTCCTTAGCCAAGACTCAAGTGTTTCGCGTCGTTACTCTTTCTAGAATTGCTAACGCCCTATCATCTTGTGTTATCAGCAAATATTTTATTTTGTCCATATATTTGTCAGTTTCCATTTATGACATGTTAACTTGGGCAGGTGGCTGGGTTTGATTCGAACCCATGACTTCTAAGCTTGGCAGACAGAATCACTAATCCTTAGACCTTTTGCAACTCCAGTAGTTAAACAATAATATGGATCTATTCAATTGTTTGTAGCAATGTATACATTGGACCACGAGACGAGGTACATCGAGGTACAAACATTCAACTGTCCATGGGCCGTGTTGACAAACAACACCCTTTAGTAAATCATTGTCTATATCTTAACAATGTATTTTTTTTACAAATTATTATTTAAATGCAAATTGTTTCACGATTTTCATTGTTCTTATTAAACCAGAAGTAGTCTGCGATTCTAAATGATAATGTATGTATTTATCTTTATTGAAAATGTTAACAATAGGCTCGTTGCCATTAAATTATTTAACAGTTTTCCTGAAATTTAGTATTTGTAACTTTTATTTATGATTCGTAATTATTTGTAATTTTAATTATAGAACTAAACATGGACTTAACGGTTGCCCACTAGGGCCCTATATTATTATTATATTTATTATATATTACTATTGCCCCTCCCAGAACTGCTTAAACCACTAGGTTTAAGCAGTTCTGGGAGGGGTTCGGATAGCGTAAGAAAGCGGTTCCCGGATTCCTCCCGTCTCAAGCGCAGAGTGGCACACACAGTGTGTGGTTTTAGTCGGTTCGATTCCGACACACCGGCCCGCCGCAAACCCCGCTGGGGTGAAGGCCCGAGGGGGTTAAAACACGTAAAAAAAAAAGTGGTTTAAGCGGTCGCAGCGCCACTTTCTACTGCGCCAAGTGTTGAGGGTTCAAATCGCACACAGGACAACACTGATCCACAAATTGTTGTTCTTGGTCTAGGTGTTCTTTGTGTCCGTTTCATATATGTTTGTTAAGTCCCCCGAGACATAGAATATATTCCTAATGCGGGAGTTGTCTTTAAAACAAAAAGAAACAAAAGATTTTTAAATAAATAGTTTAATAGTGTCAATGCGTGAGGTCACACTACCTTAGTATGGTACCTACCATCTTGACGTTTAAAAAGTTTTGATTTGAATTCATAAAAAATAATTAAAATTAAGTTTTTTTATTCAAATAAAGGATTAATATTCAGGCCATTTGCTCGTTATCAATAAAACGCCTGGATCCACACGGAAAATAAAGTACCTATCTACATAACTCTTATCTTAACCACTGCTCTTATCCTCCAATTTTAAATGAAAAACCATTTAATATTAATTACCAGTCGGGTAATAAATATCGAATGGTTTTTTGGCAAAGACAATAAATAGAATAATATAATAGAAGTGTAATAGTTTTAGCAGCCTATCTATGTAAAACCATAGCGCCTAAACTACTGATTTAATTTTAATGAATGAGGTTTTAATGGGTAAATTAATTTTGAGATTTTTTTTTATGTAATCGGGTATGAGATTTATTACACTTTTTCTTATTCAGGAGACGTAATCACATGCAGTCACAAAGCACAGATATCAATAATATATTATTTTATGTAAACTCACTTGGAAATTTAACTCGATTCGAATCCAATTACTCGTTTTGCCCACAGTAGCGTGTTGTAAAGATTCTAGTACAGGTGACCACGCGGTATCTTGTAACACAGATATGATAACAAAGAAACGAAGGTGGATGTAATGTAAAACGAATAACTTTGATTGTTTACACATCGCAATAAGATACTACCTTCTTACAATCGTGAGAAGATCATCCCGTTAATATGAGCTGTATTGTCTGCCCCTACCTGTAAGTTAACGCGAGTTATAACTAAAGAATATGTAATTGAACCTTGTACTTGGTTCTCAAGACCTGAAAAGTATTATATACTGTGTAAAAATTTTATCACCACTGTGGTAAGTGAAGGAAATTTTGCTTAGTTTTATTTTTCAACCACCGACGCAAAAAGAGGGATGTTATAAGTTTGACGTCGATGCCTGGGTGTGTATGTGTCGATCTGTGGCACCGTAGCTCTCAAACTCATGGACCGATTTCGATGCAGGTTTTTTTTTTATTTTAAAAGCCAGTTCCTTGCGGTGGTTCTTAGCTATGTTTGGTAAATATCGGTCCAGCAGTGTAAGAGTATCAGCTCTTTTCCAAAATGATGTAAGGCATTTTTGGCATATGATTATTCGATTAAGTGCTTGTGTAGGGATTTTTTTTTAATTTTAGCTTGTTAACAGTTTATAGTCTGTAACAATGTATATATCTTCATGTTTGTAAGTTGTATTATTTTAAACAATTGTTGTCATTTGACAAGTCATTAAATGTGGTTCATTTGTGAGTACCGTGCTTGCAACAGTACTGAAATATTCTAATATTTAGCTTATTTCCGAATATCAGCACGGCAGACCCAATAATATATTTTATAATAATTTAATAATTTGTAAGTTGATGAATCTCATAAATCTTGAAAAGACTAGAAGTTCAGGAACCCTTAATAAGCTGACAGGTTTAATTTTTCTTTTTGTGATTGAAGTTCTAATTTAAAGTTTTATTATATACCTATTGGTTCTAAATATTTAAAACAGTCTATATTCAGCCTTCAACGAGCACTTGATGATGCAATACAGAAATATAAGAACGGTATATACGTTTCAACGTAATGCAATTAATTAATAAAATAAATATTTGCGGTTGGACTGACACAAGAGTATATATTAATTAACAAGACTTTGTTTGAATGTGGTCTCAGTTATTTGAAGTATTTAATACTGAAACTCTAGCTTATCAATTTAACACCATAAAACCTTAGCAAACATATGATTTCTTAATAAATAACCACATATTAAATGTCGCAAATACAATAATTATTTATACATATATACCATGTTGAATATACACTACATAAATAATTTATCTATAAGAGGCATACTTATACATATAATATTGAATGTGTATTTCATTTTATTTCATTTAATCCCAGAATCCGTCTGTCAGTAGATTAAGAATAAGAATTTTAAGGATCAAACTAAGCTGGTCAACAGCAATTTAAAGTGAAGGAAACCTTGAGACGAACTCTATACCAGCCCATCTCGTCATCGTAACATAGTAAGCTAAAGCCAAAACTTCCTTTCTAAGGCCTATGTCAGCCAGTGCACTAATAAAATCTATCGATGTTGATAATTCCCAAATATGGATGAAACTTGAGAATTTATATGTATATGTTTATGTATATATATACATGTAGTAACTCTTAACTCATGTCAATTGTTTGTTGAAGTGACAACTCGATGCACTTACCTTCTTAGATCTCCACACCCCGCAAAGGTTGGCTGGTAAAGTATGCCTAAAGCATTAAGTCTGTCGATGTACATACATGAAATAAATATGTAAATTAAATATACTTTTGTGGTAGCCTAATAGTTTCCTTCCCTGTGTCATATATAAACCTGTTACATAATAATATTAAAACGTTTTATCGTTATGGAATAAACGTCCAATTATCTTACTAAACAAATGATATTTTCCCGTTATTAAAATCAATAATGCTATAAAATTCGCATACCGCTTTGTGAATAGGTATAATATTATTGATGGAATAAAATGTGTTGTCAATGGCATAAAGAGATAGATGTGCTTTAGAAGTTCATTCTTATTGCTTGAAGCATAAGCTGTCTTCTAATATTAAAAACTAAAGAAGACTATTTGTGGTCATAAGGATGTAGACGTATACGTACTGTAGGTGAACGTTCTCCAAATAATGTCTCTACTGATGTCCGAAATAGATTATATTTCTATATATTCAATAGTGCCAAAAATTAGGACTGAATTATTATTAACGTCATGTTTTTCTTGGTTATTTAATTAAATATGTTAATGTTTATAATACAGGGTTACTATAATTTTCTTGGAAAACAATTTAGCTATAAAGAATTCATAACAATAAGTGGTTTATATAGTAAATTACTATTTAGATTTAAACCAATGTCTACTATTGGATGACAATAGAGTTGAAAATATATGTAGAAGTAAAAAATCATATTGTTTTGATAATAACGTATTTAATAAAGAATTAATTATTCCATAACAAATAAATATATATTATTATTATCAGAACTTATTCCCTAAAAGAACCCTAGCTCACTTAACCTCCCTTAAAAACTGTTAAACACAGCTCTTGTATTACGTTCACGCTACACACCATGTTACTTTTCGAAAAGGTTCAAATACACCGCTATGAAGTGAATCATTGATTATAATGGTTGTGCAAATATATACATTCGGTTTTCTTATAACTACCACAAGTCTGGTGGGTTGCCTGTACTAAATAAACTGCACGAGAACCTTCACCAACGAATCTGCAAGATCGTAAATTAAGCCGATTTATTCAACACATAATTTATCTCTAGCTGTTTGGTAACTGGTTTTATGTACATTTTAACAACGCGTTCATTCATGTCTGTTGTGAGCCTACATCTATACATACATGTATAAAAATTATGCATGTATATAAAGGCAGGTATGTGGGTGTAATATCGTTTCTAATACAGCTGATAGTGTCAGATATCGCGACATATGCGGCCACGGTAGCTGGTTGCCTGATAACACACACATGCATACGTTGAAATATAAGTCGAGAGGTATTGTGTTTGTGTGTGTGTGTGTGTGTGTGTGTGTGTGTGTGTGTGCTTGTAGCACTATCTGTGACACAAGCTATGATATCTCTTGTTTTCTTTGCAACAGCCGCTTGTTATCTGACAAATGGGACTCGTTTATTTAATATGTATCGTCTTTCTAAGTAAAATTACCTATAGTATTATTTCTTGTAATTTATGCTTCTAGCTAATACCAGTGTACGATAATGATACAAAATCATGAAAAAGCATATTGTATATAATAGTAAATCATGAAGTACGTATTTTGTTTCAAAACGTCAAAGAACTTTTGGTGTTATTCAAAAAGGTGTGATAAATATGGGTATTAAAACTGATGTAAATAGAATAAAATAGTAACCATTACCTACTACACAACTACAAAGTTCAACCGAATAGTATACGTCATCAACCGATCAAAAATCTGACAGGTGTCAGTTGGTTTAACTTTATTTAATTTTAACTTAGAACATGGGACATTGTCACTGAATCAGTAACTCATTTTGTTATAATGTGTTTAGAGGAATAACAATTATTTACCTATATATGGAAATATTAGAGGAAAATAAAATTCTAAAAATTTAATAATCCTTTTTGATTTCTGATATTGTTGAAATTTGTTCTATTATAGGTGCAAAAATTATTTTTTTTCTTTTCTCTTTAGTTTAGACCTGTAATCAGATGCGTTTTAAGAGGTTGGGGTTTGGAGAGATAGAGCCACTGCTCCACCTCCCCTTAGTGAGGCAGTACATCGGCTCTCTTGAGTCTTCTTATTGGATTTGGGTGCAGGAGCATACTGGATAAAGGGTTTGGGTGAGTTGTCAAGCGTTCCTTGTGGTTGGCTGAGGCTTTAGGTGCAAAAATTGTTGAATTAATTATATAACTAAACCACGTCGTGCTGTAATTGCATATTTTTACATTTATCATTTAGTTATAAATCTCTAAACATGATACCTATTGATAATAATAAATTACAATAGATATTATCTACCATTCACGTAATCTTTAGAATTATAAATTATATCTACGTATTTTTACTCTATTTATAGATACAAGTCTTTATCTAGAGACTAAGGACCAAAACTGCGATAAAAATATTTTTGAAAATTAATTTGTCCAGGTGCATTGTCACACATACTTTTTTACTGTCCCTGCGCAAAAATCTATTGTAACAAAGTTTTCTAAACTGTTATTATTGGATTTATCCTTTTAAAGTTTTTATATTAAAGAAGTTTTATTCAATAAAACAATACATATAACTACTGAGGTTCTCTTTTGTGCACAATTAATTTCGAGTCAATCTCATTCTTTATTCATTATATTAATAACATATTTATCAACGAAACTAAAAAAAATGGTATGAGTTTGGTATAGGGCGATTTGTTTTTTTCGTTCTGTACAAAGTTTGCTTTAACTTATTGCAACTTGAACCAATGAAACATGATCACACAAACAACTAGACTGACAGTAAAATGATACTCAAAAAACTACACAACTACTACTGGAAAAAATTAATATTCTACTTGCGTACTGTAAACAACGAAATAACTTTACTAGATTAAGATTCAAATTACATAATTGATATTCGAGCGTCGGAAAACGAGTGCGATTATACAGTTTATCGATAAACCAACCCGTTTGATTTTGACCATTATGCGGTGGCAAAAACACTGATATGGTGATTGGCAATCTTTTTACCTGCAAGGGTATTTTGAACGTATTTTCCAATACCTCTAACACTTTCAAATATTAATCCGACTGACATAACCTCAAAGATATTTAGGTACTACTGTTTTGATATCATGGGGATCTTAAGTGGTTCTTTTTTTAGACTCAACTACACTACTTACACAACTTACAATTAATCCCCCTAGTAGGTATAGTGTGTAGAGTACGCTGCATTTAAATGATTGATATTTCTGTATTAGTTCGATTGCCATGATAATATATATAATATGTCCCGCAACAAAAATGTTTATTTACCTGTTGATCTATTAATTCCAAGATGTATACAAAGTAATTCCATATCTCGAGTAAAGTTCAACGGGTATAGGTGTGACAGGTTTCTGTTTAAATTACACACGCTTGATTTACTTTGTGTTCTGTGGGACGTGATTATTTCTATAGAGTTAGAAATAAGTAGGTATTATAATCTGATCTAAGAAATTACTTAATGTTAAGAACCAGTTTTCACTAGTTTATCTTACGTCTGAATCCGGTCAGGTGTTTTAAATGGAGGTTTTTTAAATAGTCCCATAACATTAGCAGCAGATATCTTATAAATTAAACGAACAATTTCACAAACACTGATCCTTTAACTCTTCGTTCAAAACAAAAAAGCTTGTAATTAGAAATATGTGCAATTATTTCAATTTTATGTCACATAACTGTCCATTACTAATTAAACGTAGGTATCATTTACATGTCGGCACATCATAATAACTAAAATGTTATCCCTAATTATTTTAAGAGCAGTGCATTGTCCGTGAAACCACAGTAAACTTTTCCTATTGTTCATAATAATAGATTGATGTAACATTGCCCGCTTCATTCAGGTGGCAAAAATAACTTAGAAGAAAATTATCGTGGCAGATAACTCGTCAACACAAATTATTTGGTATGAGTACGAGTTTTTTTAGGCCCGCGACCTATTGGTGTTTAAACACTGTTTAACCTCAGATGACTTAATCTAAGTATGCCAGAGTGCGCAAACAAGTTCTAGAGCTAGGCAAGGTATATTTACATGAAGAATTTCGAGCCAATTTCTGACTCTCTGTCTGATGGTAGCTTAATTTTCAATTACCTTTTTCTTTACTGTGTTGTTATTCACATTATATATACAAGACACATAAGATATTAATTTCTATAAACATGTTACTTTGATTTTATACACCTTCAAAACTCTAAAAGTTATGTACCGACAGGGTTCAAATTTTGAAACGATATAGGCCCCGCTACAAAGATTATTTTTATCTATTTGTCACGTCAGTTTTCTTCTTCATTTCTCTCATCAATGCGATCAAAATGTGTCTCAATCAATCGTGGCCGAGTGCATTTCGATATTTCGATAGAAGATTAATCGCAGTCTGTAATATAAGCTCTGAGGGCATCACATCACAAACCTTTAACTACTGGTCTTACGCTTCTCCTTGGAAAAGAGGATTTGGCTTACAATACCACGCTAACCAGACGGATTAGTTTTTATTCTCTTTGTTATGGTGCTCTTTTAGACGCCACTTACGACACCAATGGGATGTTTGGGGTGTGGACACTCCGTATTTTTAATATGTGACCATAGGTATTTACACTACACTACGATAAATTAATGCATGGCGTAAATGAGGAAATTTTTTTGAGTATGATAACGTACTTTCTAGAGTTATTATGATTACGCTCCATCCTACGATTTTGTACTGACTTTATCATAGTATTAATTAATATCACTACGTTATAAATTATCAAAGGATTTCCTCCATATCAGCGTAACGTAAACTGTTTTGCGTCAATGTAAAATTAGGTATTTGTATTTTAAGACCGTTATTTATTATTTTGTTTGTCATGCTATTCATATGGATGTATTTCGCTGTTTTATATACATGACATGGGTTTGATACGTTCTGATTTTATTTGTGTTTATCTTTTTACCTACCTACTTTGTTATATTTTGGCAATTATTTTGAATTTATGTTTTCTGAAAATCCTTGACGTAAAACTTTTAGATATTGTTGCAGATATCGAGAGTTCATGTTTGTGGTGTGCTCAAGAAAAGGCATGTTAGAAGTTCCAGAATTCACTAAACTATAATGGCATACATCGAGTAGTGCAGAATAATTAATGACAATAATGGAATCTCGTGAGACTGCCTCGTTGCTCTAGCGATCAAGAGATCTCGGGTTTATTCCCGGGTTACTGTTGGGATTTTCTTATGAGAAATTCTCAATTATAGCCCGGAGTACTTAAGATGTTAAGTAAATGTCATTTTTGGTAATAGTCTAAGAAACATATTTATAATTGACTTTATATTAACACATTGGATTTTATTATCTGCATTGTGAGTCTCTCAACATTTGACTATAAATTGTGCATGGGCCACCACTTTAACACACCAGAGCACAGACAGCTGACTCATCCAGATATCGACCTCCGGTCTTGGAGGGGAGTGATGTGGCGACTTCCACATACAACGTCAACATAAAAATATGTGACAGTGCTATCTTCCGAAGAAACATCGAACTACGGAGCAACGAAGAAAACTAAGAAACTACCAATCCTAAATCGCGCAATAGAAGTTCTCGCGCCGATTAACATACATACAACTTCCCAAATTCAACCGTTAGACAGTGGCCCGCCAGGCATGATCACCTCGCCTGGTCGGAGGATCCTCCCTTTGTGTTGGAGGAACATGTGGCCCGATCCTCCACATATTTTAATGTCAGCATAGGTTTAGGTCATCTTTTAAATACTTAAAAATATAAAACCACGAAGTCATCTTTTTATAGCCTTGAAAGTCCCAATCAAATCGTTAATGATCCCAAGTTCAGGTGAGCAAACAGTTCATAACAATAATAATATAATCTGTCATTATTTTTATATGAGATATGAATAAGTAGAGTAGACTAGAGTATAAATGAGGATTGTATTTGATGGATTGCGGCTTTCTGATGTTATCTTCTCAGTCTGTCTTTGGTTTTTAATAAGTTTTTTTGTTTAATCTGTTGTTCCTTTTTTAATTAGTATAATGAAAAGTATAGCAGCTATCAATCAGCCTTTTTTTTGTGCGGAAATCTCCTCGGACACCACCTACCGGTGGTTATGTCGGACTCGAACCGACTAAACACCGCACACCATCTCAGGGTACTAGAAGTCCTCCTAGAACCAGGTGTACCCTCGGAAGAAGATCCCTGGAACCCCAACGTACCTCGGGACACCCACTGCCTGTAGGTGCCCCCTCCTGTGTGGGAGCTGTCAATCAGTCCTGAATGACCGTACAAATGTGATTTTATGTATTTGAAATCTAAAGGTTTTAATCTAGGAGTATAAATTTAAGAAATAAAGAAAATGGAGATTATTAAAAGTATCTCAATGTAGATACTCAATAAAGTCTAATTTCCATCATGGAATAAAAATTCTAAATATTTCAAGTGTTCGTTATACTGAAGAGCTAATAAAAAGAGTAATCAAGTTTCCATGAACGTATCTATAACATAATAAATTATATACACAGTTGTGTATGAAAATAAGTTGGTGTTAAATAATTAATTTGTTTATTAGACATGTTTGTTTGAACAAAGATATTTTAATAAGTGGTAGTACTAGATAGTATTGCGTGTACAGTGGCATGTAACATGGGGTCAGTGGTTATCGCACGACCTTAGTGACCACGTACTTTTCCTATTTGTTCTAATTTTAACACAATAATTGAAAATCTTGCATTGTAGCAATAATGAAAACGTATTGTCGTATGGTCTCAATGATTAACGACCAAACGTCGCACGTTCAATGTCAACCATTATTACTTTTAATTACTATTTTTACTTCAGTTAGCCAGTAACGTTGCTTTAATTAGCGTATCTATTTGTATTATTAATGAGTAAAACATGTCGTGTGATTTTTAAAATTACTATTACATGGTATATTTAAATAGACAGATTATAGTGACTTCAAATGATATACACATAGACAAGAACTGTATACCAAACAAAACTGTTAACTATTTGAGATTTTTAGGAGTATTTCTTAGTCTTGGAAGACAAAATTGTTAAAAAATATATTTCATTTTACTTTGTAAAACATGCCATATCGAATATTCTACCAATAATTAGCAATTTCGTTAAAGAAATAAAATTATATTTCAATGAATCAATTACGATTTGGTTCTAAATAAGGCGGGCGCTACCATCAACAGGTAGTATTAAAATGGGAACTGTCAGAACAAAAGTTGTTTGTATGTGAGTGTTTGGTTGCATTGTCCCGGGATCATTGACATATAATGAATTGTGGATAATGATTATGTGGCCAACATAGTGACATGAACGTAGAACCAGTTTATTGCTTTTTACACCACGATTAGAGGCTAATCTAGGAGTAAATATACTCACTATAGCTACTTAAGCGCGGATAAATGATTTGGTGAATAAATCATTAAATTATTATTTGTTTCTTATGTGAATATTTATTTACATAATTTTCTTCACAGCTGTAGACATAGTTATTCTGCTACAACACAGCCTAAACTGATAGAGAGTGTTGTCTAACGACTCATACAAATAGTGGAAGGGGCAGGTGATAGTAGCAAAGTAGATGCGCCAGGCCGAGCGGTCGCCGTCGACATGCTCAGAAACAACCTAAATAAAGCTGGCCAGCAGGGAGTAACCGTCTCGGACGCGGAACGCGACGCACACACGCGCACACCCACACACCCGCGCCATCTCACACACTCTCGCCTTCACGCACACAACAGTTCCCAGACGAAAATAAAATCACTCGTATGCGCCATGCAAATAGGAAGGCGGCCCGTACACGCGAGTCGCCAAATCAACTAACAGATCCTTACGTTTCGTGGCACTGTCGCAAGACGCTCACGGGCGCAGCATCGCAGGCCGCGAGTCACAGCAACGTCCGACGGTCAGATCTCATCCGAGGGAAGGCGCCGCGATCCTACACTCTGAACTGGTTTCGTACGGTCGGATTCCGATGGAAAAGTACACGGGCGTAACGTCCACGAACATTCGGCACTAGCGTGTAGCGCGCCGGTTTTACTGCGGTCACTCGGCAGGAAAATCAACGGGCGGAGATTAGCATGAATGATATCATACCTTGACGTAACGACGAAACGGAAATAAAGTGCGACGTCTGCGCGGGTCGCAGCGCGACTGACGGCGGCACTACGCGGAGACCCGTGCGTAGTGAGTGGCCGTGAGGCGCGGGGACGAGGAAACCCGGTGCGAGTACGGAGCGCCCGGTCCGTGGCCCACCACTGCGGTGAGGGGGGGCGCGGATTAATCACGTAGTAAGTATGGCCCCCTGCCGCCTCCCCGCCCTACCCGCGGCGCCGCCACCGATAGAACCTGCGCTCCACCGATACATAAATAAATACTAAATGCAATATGAGCATTCGTCGTGCCAGACTGAAACAGGACACTTCTCGGGCAAAACGAATTCTTGTGTTGGCTGTTGCCACCGAATGTTAGTCGGTCGGGTCTGTTGGAGCGTCGTACTCGGCCACGTAAGCCTATGATGCAATGCATTAAACCGCTTGCAAGTTATCAATAAGCCTCAGAGTTGCTGCCGTTTCTACGTTAATAAGAAAGTTGGCTTCCGCGGTGAAGTTATTTTTAGAATAAAACACTCCATGTTTTCCTGTCCACATACTTGATGATCAAGTCCGTTTGCGACATTGTACTTGATGTAATTGCATCAACTCTCTACAACAGGTATTTCCCACACATATCTCCAGTGGAAAGGTTTTGTAACCGGTTCTGTAACTCTATGTCGCTGACGTCATATCATGTCTCGAGCTCATGGTGCCTTCGGAACCTTTCTACTTTTTATATAAATTCTTGTTACATTCATTACATGCATCAGCATACATGTTTACTTTTTATGCTCTGGTTACATATATTGGTAATAACATTTGCTTGCTTTTGACCATGAACACAACACAGAAACGGTTCACATTAAAAAGATTTGAAACATTAATCTTTAAAATCTTCTCCCGAAGAATTACGTAATAGAACTTTAAATAATCATGTCTCGAGAATATTTTCCTTTAAGAAATGTAATACGATTGCTCACCTTGCTTAGAACTCTATTAAATACCTTTCCCTGAATCATTCACTACATATTTACTTTTTCATATCTTGCCGAGTAATAAAACAAAAAGCGAAACCGTGTCGTAAGTTGTACTTACAATGGACAAAAACTGTCGAGACCTTTATCTTATAGAACTGTTGTGTTTAGAGCACTTAAAAGTGATCCTGGACCATTCTATTGAGCTCGCAATTTCACAGTTTTAAAAATAAGCGTTAGAACGAGAGGCCAATGAAAAAAAATCTTTTTGCATAGTTACTTTAACTTGAATATGAATTCTTTTTGCAATAGTCATATCCATTTAACTGAGTCTACTTTGCAGAAATAAAAAAAACTTAAGCTTACCCGTATGTGGTGGATTAAGAATGCTGAATATTATAGGCCCAATTCATACCATGAGTGTTATAAGAACCCACTAAAGAAATAAACTACGCTAGAAAATAACGTTGCAAATAGAACGAAAACTTGATACGGCCTTCACTAACTCGTCTGGCTGGAGCGTGGTCTAGCCATTAACTCAGGACCCATTTCTAAAGAGAGGCCTAAGTCCAACAGTGAAAAGTAGTAAATGTGAAGCTTATTTTAAATGTTTCACTCACTATCACTAAATGAATATTGAACATTATTTACTTTTTACCTGACTACGAGACAAGGACGATGTTTTTTTAAATGCATATATGTATATATCTTTGATACATCCTAGAGCCTAAACGACTTGTCGTATTGTTATGTGAGCGGTGTCTATAAATTTGTCTTAGTCGTGAGAGTGACATTGGGTACATCAAAATAAAAAATACGCAGTCGAGTTTTTTTTTTATAATTCATTACTTGTTTTTAAATAATTTGGGGTGAAATTAACATCTCACTCTATAAAGACTCCAGCAAAATCCATAACAAAAATAAATAGCCTCAAATTAGATTTGAAACAAAATAAACTTGTAAAATAATTTGTATAATTTTATACAAGTTGTTTTATTTCACATACATACTTATCAATACTAAATGTAGAGTCCAATTAAAGATATATTGTAATATTCAAATGTAAATTACGTTAAAAAAACTGCTTATAAACAACTGAAAAGAAAATAAGGGCCACCTCTAGTTTTTTGTTTTAACCAATTGGAATTGTTAAATTATAGGTTTCTTGAAGGGTCAGCAATATTTATACTAAAAAAAGATATCAAGTAAGCTCTTATAGAATATAGTAATCACATAATATAAGGGTATTCGAAAATGGTGTTTTTGTATGTTCAAGTTAATGTAGAGTCACCATCGCGTTGAACTCTTCACAAGGGCCATCGATCGATTGGTTACGCTCAGACGCTGGGGAACATCAAACGTGGTTTTTTAGTTCTACCAACTCTACTTTGATAGAGAATTTTAATGCATATTAAGCTACGTAATCGAATACATTTGTTATTGCTTTTAAGATGTAAAGTACGACTATAGCTGATCAAAATAAACGAATTGTATAAATTCATATTTAAATCTAGCTGAACCCCGCAATGTTACCCGCGGCACAACAAGAACCTAAGGCTAAGCTAGTCTAAAAAGTAGCCTTATTTACTCCTGATATCATCAGCTACCTGTCAGTCCCGTCAAAATCGATCCAGCCGCTCCAGATTTTAGCCAGAACAAAGAGAACGACAGGGAAATTTGTAAAAAAAAAAATTTTGGTATATGTACTTTGTATACATATGCAGTTATTAAAAAGGGGTTATTTTAATATTACAAACAGACACTCCAATTTTATTTATTAATATAGATTAAATTCTTAAAACGTATACGTGTTAGAGGTGGTACACGGTGAATGAATTTTGGTTATAGTTTGTTTTTTTGGGTTTTTCATTAAATTGCTTAACTTGGACAATCAACATATACATTACACATATCGCAATAAGCTTGAACACAAACAAATACTGGACACATTTAGTTGGATGTAGCTCTTCATAAATCTTTATTTTATAGTAATACAATTTAATCGGAATATAATAATATAACATATACATCTCCGGTCAAAACATTATAACGTTAAGCAATCATATCCAGGTCAATTTATGGATGGGTGACTATTCTTAACACATTGATATATATAATTTAGCTTCAAAGATTTACGAACTTGCTTAAAAAAGTACATATAAATACTAAATAGAAATTAAAAATTTAAAAAATCCCCTACGCAAGCACTTAATCTAAAAATCGTACGCCGAAAATGGCTTACATCATTTTGAGAAAGAACTGAAACTCTTACACTGATGGACTGATATTAACCAAACATAGCTAAAAACCACAACAAGGAAACTGGATTTCAAATGAAAAAAACCACATCGAAATCGGTCGACGATGACATAGACAGACACACACACAGACAGACAGAGATCGATGACAAACTTATAACTCCACTCTTCTTCTTTCTTAAAAACGAAATTATTCAGATAATAACATTCATATTCAATGTAAAAAATAAGTTATGGTATATAATTTAATTAAAAATTATGTTGTAGATGTTCTCGAAAGGAAAAAAGGTAAGATATTTTTCTTAACAGCGGCCAAGTTCTTGGAACCACAGATTTTAACGATCGACATCAACATTCAATCTCAATCATCTTTCCTTAAAAGATTGCATTGACTTTTAATTGGTGCTTTTATTACAAACTAGTGGTTGCTTATTGGCCGAAATTTGACCATAATTCGTTTTCTTAATTTGTTTCGATTACTGCCTCTATAGAAACTTTGACTGTGCCATTTTTTCTATGTATGGCCCTCCCAGAATGACTTTACTCTGACTGATAAAAAGCATAAGCAGGATCCAAAAATAGTGGTCATCACACTCGTTGTGGATAATTAGAGTCGTATAACATTTGCGTAAAACGTCCTGTGTCGTGGGGGACTTTATAGCGTACATGAAACGGATACAAAAAGCTAGACTCAGAATAACAATTTGTGGATCACACAAAGTGTTGTCCCATGTTGGATTTGAACCCACAACACTTGGCTCAGTAGGAAGTGGCGTGACGAACGTTCAAAACACGTTTTTTTACGTCTGGAATCTTCCAAGGGCCTTCACCCCACCGGGGTTTGCGGCGGGACGGTGTGTCAGAATCGAACCGACTAAAACCACACGGTGTGGCACTCTGCGCCTGAGACGGGAGAGATCCGGGAACTGCTTTCTTACGCCATCCGGACCCCTCCCAGGACCGTTCAAAATACTTTTTTTTTTTTTTTTT